>LAPY01002027.1:50148-61596 GCA_000970635.1 Eragrostis tef | reverse complement strand
CCCCCCCCCCGCCGCAGAGGCTGCGGGGACCGCTTCCGCTGGGGATGCGGCGGCGGCGCCGGGCCCGCCGCGCAGGAACACCAGGAAGGCCGCGGTGCCGCCCCGGGAGATCGTGAGGACGGCGCTGTTCCTGCCGCCTGGGGTGGAGCAGGACGCGGCAGTGACCCCTGAGATGGTGATACCGGGGTCGAACATCGTGGTGGGCCCTTACGCGGGGGACGCGAAGGTAAAGGAGGCGGAGTACGTCAAGAGCAGCGCGAGCACGCGGGACTGCCCCAAGGACGACCGGCCCGAGTTCGCCGTCCTCGGACGGTCCAACGTCGGCAAGTCATCGCTCATCAACTCGCTCACGCGCCGCAAGGAAGCCGCGCTCACCTCTAAGAAGCCTGGTAATCCTACAAACTTCGTTCTTCTGCTTCCACTAGTGAGTTCGTAAGCAGCTCATCTATGACTTCTCGACTGCTTTAGTGTGAATTGTTACATTCCTAGTGTAGCTCGAAAGCAGCTTGGCAATGACTTCTGTACTGCTGTAGCGCGATTTGTGTCATTGTGGTGTCCCAGATTGCATTATGTAATCACGCCTGTCCCTCACTTTTGGAATTAATGTTACCTAATGATTTTACTTTTAAGGAACCAGAATTCGTTAGCATTCCAGGCTTGAGTTGAAGTTCTGATCAAGGTTTGAAATCCTAGTTGCAGTTTGGTTTCCCAGTGGCGATGGGTACTAGTAGAGTGAGTCCCGGCTGGGAAACATGTAAATCTCAAGATGAATTTAAATCCAGTGATTAGATGAATTTAAATTATTCCGAGTCCCAATCATACCGGCCAGTGGGGTTTTGGAACTGGTCATATTTAAATTTTGGCATTGAAATCCATAAATCAAACATGTAGTCATCCTGGGCGGTAACCATTCGGGTCACTTTTTCTCGAACGCGCTGGAGAGCTGCATGTCATTTCATTAAGGAGAAGTACAAGATTACAGTGCCCTACTCGGGCCGAGGTTAGTTTGAGGTTACAATTGCGCCGGTTACATCGGATTTACGACCTCTTGTAAACGCTTTACATCTATGGCATGATCTCCTTTAATCTTTTTGCCCCAGCCAGTTTCATTCTACCGACTCCTCGGTGATGGATCGGATGATCATGCTTGTTTGCGGTGGGGCACCACCAAACACACACCGGTTGCGCTGCTTCCAGATCGCCCAACACACCAAGATCATCAGTGTGTTGAATCCCCTTCTCTTCTCCCTTGGCACCTTCTTTAGGGCGCGACGCCACTAATGTTTGAAGCTGTGTTGGATGTCTTTTTCTCTTGATCGCAGAGCGACCAGTGTATCAAACATGTAGTCATCCTGGGCTGTAACCAGTCGGGGAACCGGTCACATTCACCAATATTATCTGTAACACTGTTTACCTGAAGAGAATTGGTGACCATGGTTGAAGATTTTATGATTGTTTGGAATTAGACTTGGAGGTCTTGAAATTGAATTTTGTTATTTCTGCCAATTTGATGAGTCTCTTTTGTTATTTCGTCCATTCTAGATTCAAAACTTTGATCTCTGTGCACCTTTTGCAACCAGTGATTGGATTTGCACTTATCCTATTTGTGAGTTTGCTCTGGCGGTTCTTCTTTGGCTATTGTTGATTTTAATTTTTTGTTCACTAAATTTGAATCTGCTTCGGCAATCTGTTCAGGGTTGAGTTATCTTTTCAGGTTTGAGTTGTAGTTTTGATCAGGGTTTCAAATACTAGTGGCAGTCTGTTTTCCCAGTGATAATGAGCACTAGGAGAAGTGGAGAATGATTTCCGGCTAGAAAACATGTAATTTAAATTGATGTCTACTTGTATAGTTATTCTGAGTCCCAATTGTAGTGGCCAGTCAGGATTCAGGAACCAGTCAAATATTAAATTTGGCATAGATCTGTAAATCGAAGTTGTTGTCATCCTAAGTGGTAACCAGTTCCCAACTAGCTCACCACCATCACTCGTCGTAATGCGCATCATCTTGAGAATTGTTGTTGACGCTCTCTTGATCTTCGGGGGGCTGATGTCCCATGTCTTCGAGTATGGGTTGGGTTCACCGTAGGGAACCTTGCTTTCATTTTGGCACTTAACTTCGAGCTGTCGATTATTCCCTTAGAAAGCCATATTAACACACTTAGTTTCATTATAATAATTTGGCATCGTATTTGGAGTTGCACAACTCACCAAACGGTCCTCAAAGGTGGCAACATTTGATATGGTCACCTTTTTGTTTTTCCTCAAACTCATAAGAAGATTCACATCTATGACCCATCCAAGAAGTGCCGCTCTCTTGATTCATATTTGGCCTCATAGGTGCCACTGTGGTTTCCATTCTTTGTGCTGATTTTGGTTTTGTGGTGGGCAACTTATCACACTAACCATTTTTCTCTATAAGGCTTGTTTGGCGATGCCCTTGGTTGGCAAGAAATATGTCACATGTCATTCTCGATACCTACGGCTTTTGAGGCCAAATCTCCAAAAGTAACAGGCCGGATACCTTGAAGATATATAGGCCACATCGGGGTTCAAATTGTTCATGCACATACGCACCACTTCTGACTTATTGACAGACAATGGAGAATGGAGACTCAAATTTCTCCACCTATTGATGAAATCGGTTGTTTTGTTAGCTCGCTGTAATGTTTGTGTTAACTTAGTAATTCCTACTCGCCTTTAAGGGTTGTAGAAGCGCTCAACGAAGGTATCTTGGATTTGCTCCTATGTCCTAATAGAACATGGAGCTAACTTGATAGACCAAGTGAAGGCAGGTCCAACAATGTTTGTACAAATTGTCGAAGAAGAAGAGACCCATTATGGGAGGTGTCTTAACAAGCAGCTAGGAAGTGAGCCACATGTTCATGTGGTGACCCAATTCCCATTGAACTTGGTGAATTTTGTAGTGGCCAGTCAGGATTCAGGAACCAGTCAAATATTAAATTTGGCATAGATCTGTAAATCGAAGTTGTTGTCATCCTAAGTGGTAACCAGTTCCCAACTAGCTCACCACCATCACTCGTCGTAATGCGCATCATCTTGAGAATTGTTGTTGACGCTCTCTTGATCTTCGGGGGGCTGATGTCCCATGTCTTCGAGTATGGGTTGGGTTCACCGTAGGGAACCTTGCTTTCATTTTGGCACTTAACTTCGAGCTGTCGATTATTCCCTTAGAAAGCCATATTAACACACTTAGTTTCATTATAATAATTTGGCATCGTATTTGGAGTTGCACAACTCACCAAACGGTCCTCAAAGGTGGCAACATTTGATATGGTCACCTTTTTGTTTTTCCTCAAACTCATAAGAAGATTCACATCTATGACCCATCCAAGAAGTGCCGCTCTCTTGATTCATATTTGGCCTCATAGGTGCCACTGTGGTTTCCATTCTTTGTGCTGATTTTGGTTTTGTGGTGGGCAACTTATCACACTAACCATTTTTCTCTATAAGGCTTGTTTGGCGATGCCCTTGGTTGGCAAGAAATATGTCACATGTCATTCTCGATACCTACGGCTTTTGAGGCCAAATCTCCAAAAGTAACAGGCCGGATACCTTGAAGATATATAGGCCACATCGGGGTTCAAATTGTTCATGCACATACGCACCACTTCTGACTTATTGACAGACAATGGAGAATGGAGACTCAAATTTCTCCACCTATTGATGAAATCGGTTGTTTTGTTAGCTCGCTGTAATGTTTGTGTTAACTTAGTAATTCCTACTCGCCTTTAAGGGTTGTAGAAGCGCTCAACGAAGGTATCTTGGATTTGCTCCTATGTCCTAATAGAACATGGAGCTAACTTGATAGACCAAGTGAAGGCAGGTCCAACAATGTTTGTACAAATTGTCGAAGAAGAAGAGACCCATTATGGGAGGTGTCTTAACAAGCAGCTAGGAAGTGAGCCACATGTTCATGTGGTGACCCAATTCCCATTGAACTTGGTGAATTGTGGTTGCCGATAATTGCTTGGGAAGGGTATCATATCGTATCTTGGCGGGTTTGGTTTTGCATACCCGGGCGCACAAGTAGTGTGTTTGCATATACTGAGCTTTTACCCATTCGGCAATCATTCTTTGGATTGCCTCGGCTGATTGGTGATGATGTTGGTTGATGGTTGCTTTGGCTCATGGCAACATTTTTTTCAACGTGTCTTCTTGCATTGTTGGTTGTCATTTGTTGACGTAGAGCGGCCAACTCATCATCTCTTTATTGGAGAGCGTCTGTTTGTTGATGAAGTGTGAACAATTCATCCTCCTTTTGCATATATTGAACGGACTTCATCCGTGGCAAGAACTTGTTCCACGAGCCAAACCAACCATCAACCAATATCATTGTCAATCATCCTTGAGCAAATCCAAAGAATGGTTGTCCAATTGGTAAAAACTCAATATGCAAACACATTACTCATGTGTCCGGGGTATGTAAAACCATACCCACCAGAAATTTATATGGTACCCTTCCCAAGCAATTATCGGTAACCACAATTCACCAAATTCAATGGAATTGGGTCACCGCATGAACATGTGGCTCACTTCCTAGCTGGCTATTAAGTCACCTCTCACAGCGGGGCTCTTCTCCGACAATTTCTACAAACATTGTCGGGACCTACCTTTTTTTTCTTTGGTATGGCAAGTTAACTCTGTTTCCACTGTAACGTGGGAGCAAATGAAAACTGCCTTCATTGAGCACTTCTACAGCCTCAAAGGCGGGTAGGAATTACCAAGTTAACACACATTACGGCAAACTAACGAAACTGCTGATTTCATCAATAGGTGGAGAATCCACGGCTCGCAGCCCACCATTGAGCCGGAAGCGGTCCGCATGGGCATGAACAATTTGAGCCCCGATATGGCTATATATCTTCAAGGTATCCGGCATGTTACTTTTGAAGATTTGGCATCAAAAGCCACATATATTGAGAACTACATATAACATGTTTCTCACGAACCAAGGGCATCCAACAAGCCTGCAGAGAAAAATGGTTTGTGTGATATTCGTCCACCACAAAACAAAAATCAGCACAAACAATTAAAACCACAGTGGCACCACCACGATTCCATCCAAGAATTGTCGCTATGAGGAACCAGGAAAATGAAAGTATGTCGGCTCCTATGAGGCCAACTCTTAGCGGGTGACAAAGCAAAGAATATTCATTACCTGTTCAGGCTCTTTTCATGGTTTACGGGAGCTTTCTAAACCATTTGCTTGGGTGGTTCTTTTATGTTGATTGTACTTTTTGTTCACTAACTTTGTATCTGCTGTGGCTGTAGTATCTCATAGTTCCCAAGTATCAAATTTGATGAACTTATCTTGATGTGGCGAACTTCACAGCCATGTTGCTCATGTTGAAATGTTCCTTATGTACAGTCATGGGTTTTGACATCATATGTTTTGCAGGGAAGACCCAGACAATTAATCACTTTTTGATTAACAAGAGTTGGTACCTTGTGGATTTGCCTGGTTATGGGTATGTTGTTCTTTTCACCCGCTCAAAATGAACTAGCTTCTGGTCAATTGCTTATATTTATCTTTTTATTTATCTCTCCTACTTTGCCTATCGATTTTGAATTTAATCCTGGCAATGTGTTCATTTTGTGCTCTGCTATCCACACTTCTGTTGTAAATATTGTTCCTGGAACTTTGCTTTCAACGGTTGGTCATTTCGATAACATGAATATATGCTCATTAGTGTGAGTGTGACTGATAAATGTTACGTGAATACAAATCGGGCAGTATTTGTTATCGTTTTATTTGGAAGCTTAAGTAAAATGAATTGGTACTAGTTCTTGAGAAGTTTTGCTTCTAAATGCTATTACATAGTTTTTTACATTACATATTGGTAGGGCGTAAGGCCTACTTGCATCGTTAATAGTTAAGTAGTCTTCTTTTAGCTTCATTTCTGTTTTCATATGCTTCTGGTGCCTCAAGAATGTTGTAACAGTACCTCCGACAGCATGAAACTAAGAATGAGCCTAAAAAACCCACCTCCTTAGCTTTTTTTGAATCGTGTACTCACAATCATTAATTAGAACATCACTTTATACAAAAGTTCATCTGGCCTTTGGGCGAAAATGACAATGTCTCTGCCTACATGTAGGTTTGCAGCTGCATCACAATCAGCTCGAATGGACTGGTCTTCATTTACCAAGGGGTACTTCTTGAACAGAGATACCTTGGTTGGAGTACTGCTCCTTATTGATGCCAGTATTCCGCCCACAAAAATTGACCTTGACTGTGCTAATTGGCTTGGCCGTAACAATGTAAGGCAGTGTATTCTTCAGCTGACAATGTTTCTTATATGCTGATTGTGATCTTAAGATTGAAATAAGTTCTTCTTGCACTGATTCTACTGATATTTATTTTAGTGGTCTCTAACTCGTACTAATTGGCTGTGTTGTTTCAGATTGGATTCACCTTTGTGTTCACCAAGTGTGACAAAGTAAAGAAAGGTAAAGGGGGGCGGCCTGAAGACAACATTAAAGTGTTCCAGGACACAATCAGTGGGCTGTATTCGGAGCCACCACCTTGGATCATGACGAGCAGCGTTACTGGATTAGGCCGTGACGGGTTACTGCTCCACATGTCGCAGCTGAGGAACTTCTGGGACAATGAAGCGGTGTAGGAAGGGCAGCTTAGGTCAACTGGTGCTGGGAGCAGCAGTATGTTAGTAGAAGAGATAATCACAGGCCATGACCACCTGAAAGATTTTGGTTTACATGGGGCTTAACGTTCAGTTTGGTTTGCGGTGTTTGTCCTGTGTGTATAGTGAAGTAGTAAAAGCTTTTATGAAATGCAGGTTCTTCTCATCTCTTCTTTCTTCTACATCTCGTGTAAGTGAAGCCCTCATGATTCCTGAATGTACAACACCATGAATGTCCGATCTGGAACTAGACATTTATGATGCAGGCAGTCGGGAGAATTCAATTACTGTACACATTGAATGGGATCAAGCCTCATGCATTAAACTGAATCCCTCGAGCACATTTTATTGCCCGACAGACTGCTGCTTTGGGTGGTTTGTACTGCGTGGCGTGCGTACCAGTGCAAGCGATTTGATAAATCCATTTCGATTCCACGGCACCGGCGGCGATGCGTACATGTCGGCCATGGGGTCCTCAGTCACCGATGGAGGAGGAACTGGTCACCTCTCACTCTGACCAGCGACATGAACTACGTCAGGCCCCACCGCGAAGCCGGACAGCGAAAACCGAAAGCGAGCCATGCACGCTGGTACTGGTACAGGACAGGAGGCGCGAAGGCTTCACTTTTCGCCGGGACCGGCCGGCGTGCCGCTCCCTGAGACCCGCCGGAGCCGTGTCGAGCGCATGCTATCGACGGGAGGGGTGGGGTGGGGGCGGCCAGTGGCCAATGTGTTGTGTGATCGATCTGGGACGTGCCAAACTGGCGAGCTTTGTTTGCGAGCGCGGGTCAATAACAGCGACCATGTCCCGCTGCCGCGGGCCGTGGGGGCAGCCGCAGGTGAGCTGATGGGCCGCCTGCCCCACCCCGTCGTCGTCCTCGTCCCCGGCCATCCCCATCGCTGGGCTGCTTCTCTTGCAGCGCGGGGCCCCGGCGCACAGGCCCGCGCCTCTGCCTCTCCTTGCTAGACGACGACCACGACAGCGTCACTCGCCACCCGTACCAGGTACTACCGACCAATACACGATCGCCGGAGATGGCAAGTACAGTAAACTGTCGCGCGCGGCTTCACGCGAACGTTTAATGGCCTCCGCCGCGGAACGCGGCGGGCAGCGGCATTTACCGCGCTGCGAGGGAGGAGATTTGGGACCCTGTTTGGGCAGGTGGCAGTTTGGGATTTAAGCGATCACGGTCTCGTACTGATCGGATCTCGGTGGCGTGCGTCCCGCGCGGTACAAACACGGCTTGCACTGGAGCTCTAGTACAACTGTCAAAGGCACAATCAAGTACTACTAAGATGTTTACAGAAATGTTGACTTGTTGAAGGAAGTTCTTCGTATCTTCGCAAAAGATCTCTCCAACATTCATATACGCAAAGAAAAACGCGTAATGCAAAATTCAAACGTACACAAACCACGGACCCAAGAGTATTGGACGAGACAAAGCGACCCGGACCGGGGGGCCTGCCGCTAGTGACGACTCGCAGAGGATGTGCCCATGAAATGATTCAGCTCTGCTCGACACGAAAGTCCACGAGCACAGGGGCAGAGTACATGAGTCGGTCATTTCGGGTCAGCAGTCAGCACTGCCAATACATGCAGGCGGGCGCGCTGCGACGACGGATCGATCGGCCTGCGCGCTGCAGCCGCTCTGGCGCGCGCCGGCAGGCGGCAGGGTGCATGCAGATGGCCCATCGCTCGCCCGTGCACGGAGTAGTACGAGGCTCAAGCCCTACGCAAAAGATACACCAGCCGTCCACGCTTTATCCACCGGCTGCCTACATCCCCTGACGTACATACCATGATACGTACGCCCTACTTCAAGCATGCATATGCCTCGCTTGCTTTGTACTGCGTGCCAACTTCACTTGCAAGGCGTTAAGCGAAAGCAGATTGCGGTGCCGCCGTTCTTACCAAGTTGATCGTCCGACCAGCGAGGCAGTAATACTTGAACGACAGCGTTGCTTGGTTTTTCTTCAGCACGGGTCGTTTTAGTAACAACAGGATTCGTGATCAGGGGACGGTGGCGCGCGGGCGCCAGAGCGCCGGGTGATCAAAATTTCAAAACACCATCTTCTATCTCCAAGCCGGTCCACAGATTTTCGTCTGAACAATCCAGTATTGATTGCACATGGAGCATCCACCGTTAGTGATGCAGCCGCAGGAGCCAGTGCACAGGCCGCCGATGGGGTCCTCGCGACATTCGGTCGCTGCTCTCACCACAACACTGGCTGGCCAACGCACCGTTCCATTTCGTTCCGTCAGGAGGGTGTAGCACACTAGCGCTGCAGTAGCGAGCGAGACTGCGAGACCACAGAACAGCACATTCTCTCTCGGCGTGGTGGCTCGCCTCGCCCAGCGCAAACCCACCGTCCAACTCTCCCTTCAATGCAAAGTCTTGCCAAAGTGCGATTGACCAAACACTTCTTTTTATTTTGTCTTGAGAACAACTTGCCATTGTTGTGCTCGCAAAGAATAAAGGCTCCAGCTACAACTAAGACCCATCGGTCCGTGTCACAGCCAGATTGTGCTCGTCACAGTGCCTCCAAACACACCACGAACATGCCAATCAATGGCCCGGTCGACGCACGCCCCCGTGGTCCTGCCCGCTCCTGCTCCTCCAGCGCTGCGCCACTCGCGAGTGTGTGTGTGTGTGTGTGTGTTCTGCGTCACTTGCCTCCTTGCCCAACTCCCCAACCCAGCTGCCCACGCCACATGGTTTGGTCACCACGACACCACCTCGGCCAGCCTCTCTCCTACTCGCCCCCGCGCGCGACTCCGAGCTGGGCGCGAAGAAAGAAAAGCGACGGCTCGTGCGTGCGTGCGTGCGCTCGCTCGCTCGCGTGTGACGCGGAGGAGCCGTCACGTCGTGGATCCCGGCAAAGGCTGGAGGAGCGTCAAGCGTGACGGCGACGTCGCCCCGTTCCCCGGTCAAACCGGCCATCACCGTTCACTCACTCACCAGCTCGGAGCAACTAGTGTAGGGCACTGGTCCACAGTCCACACCCTACGCCGGTGGTGCCATCACGACCAGCTAGCTCCCCTACAGCTGCCGCAGCGAGACAGCAACGCCTCGCTGATGATGTCTGATCCCCTGTTGCTTTGCAAAGTTTTGGCCGCATAAAGCGAAAGCCTGACGCTCTGATCAATCATGGACGGACGGCCCCTAGTACGAGCCTCTGTGCTGCCAATGGCTTTATTTGGCCCCGAGCTGACTGGGGACTGGGGAGTGGAAAAAGAAGAGCTAAAATACAGACATCTTGATCGGGGATGGATAGCCTGCCATCACGACCAGCCCCCCTACAGCTGCCGCAGCGAGACAGCAACCCCTCGCTGATGATGTCTGATCCCCTGTTGCTTTGCAAAGTTTTGGCCGCATAAAGCGAAAGCCTGACGCTCTGATCAATCATGGACGGACGGCCCCTAGTACGAGCCTCTGTGCTGCCAATGGCTTTATTTGGCCCCGAGCTGACTGGGGACTGGGGAGTGGAAAAAGAAGAGCTAAAATACAGACATCTTGATCGGGGATGGATAGCCTCTGACGTGAAATGTAAGCATGCTTTCCCAGGATGCAGGTAGAATGACGCGCAGGGAGGACAGAAATACCATCATAGTAGTCCAGGTCAATAAACATGAGATATGCTTAGTAGTACGTCATTAATTAAATGAAAAGAGATATTCAAAGAGAGGAAAAGAAAAGATCGAAATATGTAACAGTACTACCATTACTCTTCATGGATCTTGAGCTGCCACTGATTTCTGTTGAAATGCACAGTTAAACCCTGCCAGGATGACTTACAACGCTAATACTCTTTTAAGTGGTGAGAGGTGTGATCAAACACTACAGTTACACATTAAAGATGTACCAGATGACTGCTGAAAATTATCAGATGCTGCAACTTCGATCAGAACATGGATCCCAAGAGCATGTAGAAAGTAGCAGCAGCAAGAAATGAAAACACAAGCACTCACAGAACCTCATCTTTCAACTGTTTCATTTCAGCATAATATCAAGATTTTCAGCGTGTGCAACAGGGAAAGAGCACACTTCCTCAATTAGACAAAGGAATGCGCGATCAAGAATTTAAGATGAAGAATTCGAATTTTTTTTCTTTCAAGCCATGGCAATGTGTATTTCAGTATTGAAGCAACAGTACTGTATAGAATTCTACGCACTTTGTACCAACAATTACAAGGAAGGGAACAACATCTACAGTCCTGACATAACCCACATTGCCAAAAATCTATGATTCCTACTGCTAATGGCAAAACTGGCTGTACTTACCACCCAGCCTCAAGTGCTTATTGAGCTGATCAAATTCACATCAATTTGCATGTACATCCACCTGCTTGCCATCTAACCCAGCTGTGATTATGCTGCATTCCTGTGTTTCCTCTTCTTGTTGCTCCACAATTTGATACGGCAGCCGCCTGATCGAGTCGCCGCCATCTGCCCAGCCAAAATCATCTCTTCAGATGAAATGGTAGAGCAAATTCTGCAAGCTTATCCATATATACTGGTTGCCATCCCTTGAATTTGGCATCCAAATTCAGCAAGGCCAACTGACGAACTTGGCGTCATTGGCTCAAATCACATCACAGCAGAACCATTTCACTCTCCTCATTGAATTGTCCTTGTGAGCTTGCATTTGGAAATGAAGAGGGTATCGGTGTAGTTGAGCCTGCACAGCTTGAGCAACTCCGAAGCTTTCTGCTTTAGCTCGGGCGCACAACCACTTTGGATGACCAGCAGAAGTTTGGCAGCCAACCCAGCCTCCACGGCGGACG
>LAPY01002026.1:62321-76319 GCA_000970635.1 Eragrostis tef | reverse complement strand
TAGGTACATCTTTACGAGACGAATCTAATGAGTCTAATTAATCTATGATTTGCTACAGTAATGCTACAGTAACCATCGTCTAATCGCGTCTTAACTGCCCTCATTAGATTCGTCTCGCGATTTAGACCGAAAGTTCTGCAGTTAGTTTTGTAATTAAACTTTGATTAATATAAGATTTTTTTGTTTAGACTCTTCTAAATTTTAAATGGGACTTCGGAGCAAGGAGAATTGCATTGTAACTTCCACTTTAGCTAAAGCATTATGCACAAATTTTATATAATAATAACTTTAATTTTGCAGGCACTTAAGAAACATTATGTGAATCGTTCAGTTACACCGGGGGTTTAAGGTATGGTAATAGTAGAGCTTAGAAATGTTCGAGAGGCAACCATACCGGCGGTGCCAAAGCCACAGTTGGTGAGAGGGAGTGCGACGCCAACAAGAGTGTGTGGGCGGGAATGCAATAGTATAGACGACTAGCGAGACACAAGCAAGTGGAGTAGGGAGGTAAGAAATGGACGTAACAAAGAATAGAAACTCGTTGTTTTCAGTCACTGCGCAATAGCACGTGAGCTGATTATTGCTTAGCTCTCTATTATTTCTCTTTTTTTATGTGTAAAAATGTTTTTATGTTTAGTAGCTTGGCGGCTTCGGCAGTAGTCGAGGCTATATTGTCAATTTCAGACACGGTGCACTAAAGAATCCTCTCTCTCTCTCTCTCGATTGATCGATCGATCGATGTGTCGATGTGCAAGCCTTCTTTTGTGCAGCAATCAGGGAACGAGATTCCTATTAAAATATCCACATTGCATCTTTTTCCCATTTTTAGGATTCCCAAAACCCAACTCCGAATAATTTTTTCTTTCCTCCTATTTTGCTCTTTTTTTTTCCTGTGTGAAAGCATCATGAGAAGCTTAGCTTTCACCGTGGACCACTGGGGCTGCTATTGCGTTCTATTAATCGTGGTACTATGTTAATGGTGGGTGCACTTTTGAATCCAGATACATGCATGGACCATCAACGAAAGTAGGTATATCGTTTGTGGCTTAATGTCAGAGGATGTTGGTGTCTTAGTGACGAGTATGCTCCCACGTCATGATAGTAACACCGAAACTAGCTGAAGAAAATGACAGAATTAAGGAAAGGATGGGCGCGCTTAGTATATATATTATTAACCCATCATTACCTTATCTTTCCTATCCATTGCAACCAAACCAACTGGCTCACCCTTCCTTTGAGTAGGGTTGGGTGGCGCCCGTTTTGACCTGCAATGTTGAAATATTCTTCTCTACTTTTGTTATACACACAAGAAGATTGACAAAAATATTAACCTGTCAATGTCAACTGATACATTTGTTTATTAGACACTGCAAATGGCAGCCAACATATTGGACAAACCAAACCATAGACTACTTCATTCAATCTAGTAAAACATAAGTCTATTATTATATTAACATAGTCTCGAAGTACATCGTTTTTAAGGTAGAGAGAACCTCAATATTAGCAATACATTTTTTTCATCTGTTAATAATCAAAATTTTTCGAAAAGCCAATGATCAAAGTAGAACAACTGCATGTGTTACAATAACATCTTTACATTTTTATCCTACTAGAAAATAAGCCTAGTTTCAAGTCAAAGAGTAGAACAAATGCATGTGTTACAAATCAAGTGGCATGATCGGGCATGTGCAAGAGAGATTATTCAAGACGCAACGCGTAAACATATCTCGTGTGATCCGATAAGCAACATCCCTAATCGATGCACGGTCAAATGAATGTTGCGTGGTTGTTCGTTCGAAAAAGAAAATATCGTTCAAGCACAACTGTACATGACTACAGAATAAGATATTCCCCTGCACGGCTTTTCCTGAGCACGGATTGCTTTCGAAGGTTCTCATCACGTGCTGGTCGATCGCGATGAACAAAGTTTGAAAGGTCAGTGCTGCTAAGACTTGATGAGGAAAGGAAGATCCCTTGATGACGGGGAAAAAGCGAGGTGCTTTGCTTTTGGTCTGGGCCACCTTTGGGATTCGGCCTGCTAAAGCTAACCTTCAGCCTGCTCAAATGAACGCAGTGTTCACTTCTCTTTCACTACCCAAAGAAAATTATGTGCACTAGTTTGTATTTTTATTTCTGCTGTGCCCTGGGCTTGGAGTTTTGATGTGCACACAAAAAAAAGTATTATTGGAAGAACCGTCATGTCAACCAGAACAACGAAACGCCGATGAAAAATAGCCACTGTGGCCATTGCTAATGAAGGATGCAGCTTCTCATCTGCCGACCCGTCCATGTTCTTCTCCGAGCTTGGAGAACCCGGCGGAGCCGGCAGCGCCCGCGGCTCGACATGATGCAAACACGCGAGCTCGTGGTCCTTGTGTCTCATGTGAGCGAAGCCGAGTCAACAACTGCTGGCTGCCTTGCTTCTCCCACTCACCAAAAAAAAAAACGCAAGCAAAGCATAGAAGCAACGTAATAACTACTAACAACATGTACGGCACACCATTTAGAATAGGAAAACAACATATTAACAGAAGCATTCGTTCCAATAACTAGCATGTCTTGTTTTCATTTCACCAACTGCATAGAGATGACGACAGGAGCGACAGCCTAAACAAAGCCAAATTGCACTTGCTCATGACACGACGCCTTAAACCCCTATTAGCTAGCTCATCGAACCAAATCGCTAGAGAGAGAAAAAGGAAGCAAAGATACTGAGTTCTCAACGTCTTATGCAACCGTATCCAAAGCAGCAGGGATGCATTTCTGAAATGAATCTCCATGTGGTTCTCAAAGTGTTGCTTTCATAAGCCCGTACAGCGAGTGCATTAACATCTGGGCGCCACCTTCTCGGCAGCTGAATCGCTGGAAACAAGAAAAACAATTAGACAGCGTGTACTCGGAAAACACAAGATGTGCTGTCTTGAAATCACTTGCAGGAAAAAAATCCACTCAGCCTATGTACTTTGCCCGATGAAGAGATTACATGGTAGTGTGTAAGCAAGATGATCATATTCCAGTTGATACATTAATGAAAAGACCACCACCTAGGCAATGAAAAACAATTCTAACTAGCCACGCTGAGGCAACCGTAGCTGCTACACCATCCTTCCTAATCACCCGTGGTGTCCATGAGCAAGCAAATCAGCCGTGCACACTAGCTCAGGTACAATGAATGAATCAAATGGAGGAAAAGACTACCTCCGACCAAATGCCGAATTCAGCCAACTGCCTTGTCTTCACCACTTTGTCCAAGGAACGATTCTGTTCCGAAAAGGACGGCACCGAGAACACATGTTCATATTAACACGTACACCTATCGCATGACAGGACCAATCCAGGATAGCTACAATGCAGACCACATGCGGGTACCCACTACCCCATTTGGTGGTCCAGATCAGCCTCCAACACAACTTTAGACAAGTCACTTCGATACAAGGGCCACCTCCTGCACCATGCATGCCAAAAGCTAGCTTTTGCCCAAACAAAAATTTTATTCATCTCTTTGCTTAATGCCAAACAAGCGCATATCAACAAAAAGGAAACAGATCCGAACAAAAGAAAATATAGCACACGCCAGAGGCTTTCAAGAGTCCTTTCACTTGGCCAGAAATGTCAGTTTCACCTCCATGCTCGTGAACAAACGCCTCCTTGATTGGCATCCGGCAAGATCCAGGGATATTTTAGAGAGAAGTTTTAAGAGCTGCATTGGTGCTTGTAGATTTTACTCTCCACTGCAGCAAGTCTTAGTAAGAACACAACAAACCAACCCGATATGCTGGCAAGTAGTGCTGGGTTTGGTTAATAGGACTGCGCAGATGCATGAAGCAGTCAACCAACAGGCCATTAATTTATTCAGTTCCAATTCTATCTGTCATTATCCTGACTAGGGGAAGTCAGTACCTCCTCTTCTTTGGTCTACTACCATTAGGAGGACCTCGGTGTTGCCTGTAGCCATCTTGTTGCTCTCCCCTCGCCCTGTGTCCAAACCTGTTACTGAAGCAGCCATCATGCTCCCGTGGACCGTCACCTTCAGCAAACTCCATGTCACCATCCTCTGAATGGTAAGAAAGCATGTCCTCTTCATCACCAACCGGGCCCCCTTCCAAAGATCGAAGATACGCTCTTCTGTTGCCACACCTCCTTCTATGCACGAGTTCCTCTTCTGCATGAAATTCAGCTAGGTGAGCAGGATGCAAAGGTGGCTCGAATGCATCTTCTTCCAGATCTTGATGCGAGCCTATAATGCCACACCTCCTCGTATTTCTTTGCATACCTCTCTCATTATGGCCTACTCGGTCCGGAGGCGAACCATGACGTCGGGTGGGACGGCGATGATGCATGTATGCTCTCTCAGTTCGCCCTAATGATGGTGATCTGTGCATGACTTCAGGTGATCGTCCACGGTGGAAATGAACAGGAGCGCCCCTTCGTTGTGCAGGGGAATGGCTTCTCTCTCTCCGAACAAATCCATGATCACCTGGGGCATGTTGTTGACGGGAATGTGGCACAAAAAACCTATCTTCGATCATGTCGTCTGGGAGATCTCCTATCTGCCCACGCACAATCAGCCTGCGACCTGGAATCTCTCTTCCAGAAAAGTCATCAATGTCCATATCTCTCATGAGGCAGCCTCGCTGTCGCCTATGCGGGATTCGCTGCGAGTGCCCAAGGTCATCTTCAAATGGGCGCCTTCTGCCACTAATATGTTCATTTGGAAAGGTCATTTCAGATTCGTTACTCATTCTTGGACCACGGAAGCTCCTCGGATGATGACTGTGGGAGCCGCCGCCACGACCACCATAGCGGTGGTCTGTCCTTCGTTGGTTTATCATGTCAGATGGATGTGTGCCACCATGGTGGTCGCCTTTGTTCTTCTCTCGCTCTGACTCCATGAACCTTTCCCATCTTTCATTCCTGTAAAAGAGGAAAACTGAAAAAGAGGGGAAAAACAGAACTTTTTGCAATTCCAGTCAAACATAGACCCAACAGACCTAGGCACCATGGGGACATTCAGTCATGACTACTGCAGTAACCAACAAAAAGAAACAAATGACAGAATCATACCTATTCACATAAGGATACCCAACAAATTGTCCAGTTCTTTCATTCTGTAAAGAAGACGTTCTACAAGAGTCAGGTTTGAGTTTATCATACTCTGACATTTCAGATGCTGACTTCACCTTTCCACATTCACTATTTGCTTGACTGCTAGAGGCCTTATCTGAGTCATCACCCAGGACCGAATCTCTGGAGTGTAAATCAGACTGCTTAGTTATCTCTTCACTTTCTGTCTGATGCTCTTTCTTGACAGCAGCAATTTTTGCATGGTCCTTACTACAGATAGAAGCTTGCTTACCATGTGGTGACCTTACTGACTTTAGCTCTGGACTTTTTGACTTCTCCAATATATCCGAAAGCCCAGGAGATTCCCTATTAGATTCCATTTTAAGGGAAGTAGAAAATTGCAAAGCTGTCGGCTTTCGGGGTTCTGTTGAACTGGAGCCTACTGCAGTCTTAACATCCTGCATGCTATCATTATCTGCGTTCGGCAACTGTTTGTCTTTGGATTCTTCATTAACAAACTTGGCCAGAGATGAATGGTCCTGGGGCGTATCATTATCATGCTCTTTCTGTAGCTCTTTGCACAAGATTTTAGCACTGGCGCCATCCTTGGTAGTAGGACCACTACCCAATGGCTCAATACGAGGCTTATCAGTAGTAGGTAGCTGTGAAATGGTGGCACCGTCATCGTCTGAACAATCCATTTCAGCACTCCCTTGTGACATACCATCAACAGCAGCACGGTCACGAGAATTAAGGACCAACGGTTGGCCTACACGGTTGGAGCAACTACCCATTTCCTCACGTATCACATTCTGAGAGTTAAAGGGAGTAGCTGGAGGTTTGTAATCAGCATTAGAGCATGAAGGTTCTGAAATAGGCATGGATTGTTGACTGACTGGTTCACATAAACCAGCTGCAGGGCTGGGATTGTCACCTACCGAAGGTGATGATTTTGCTGCCGCGGAAGGTACAGAATGACCATTTGCCATTGCTTCAGCAGGATTAGGGGTAGCACTTTTGGTCTCTTCGCGTTTTACATATTTCTGAACTTCAGGAACAGCAGGCAAGGAATCAGTGCGGACAATATCAGGCAAACTTTCAGCTGGTGTTGGGATTTTATTAGTCGCTACATCAAGTGCATCATGGATACTGTTATTGGGAAAGATGTTAGAATTCAAATCAAAACTGGTTTTACTTGCAGCGCAGCTTCTAACTAGTCCAACACTTTGTTGTTGTAACAAAGGTTCCTTTTCCATGCCGCTTAAACTATGCTGCTGGGATGCTTCTTCAGGCTCTTTCTTCACCAAGCTCTGAGACACCACATTACTACTTCCAGAAATAACTGATGGTGCAGTATTCTGAGGTTTTTCATTACATGGTGAAGGTCTCACAATCTTCTCAACTGGTGATTTAGCCAATTCCGGCATGGCAACCTCCTCACTGGTCTTTCTGGAATTTCCAGCAGGTTCCAAACTAAATAATAAATTAGGAGCTGTCAAATCCTTAGGCTCTGTCGGGGGCTTTCCAAATAGAGAGAGACTCAATTCTGGAGCAGGAGCCAGTCCTTTCCAGTTGACCCCTAACTCTGGTCTAGCTGGTGGTTTAAGCTGCAAATCTAACGTAACATCAGCTGGCCCAGACTTGCGAGAAAGCTTAGATGAATTGGACAGGTTCAAAGTACTGTTGGTACTTCGACTCAGTCCACTGCTGACTGTAGAAACAGGTGCTGAAACAGGTATCTGATCTTTCTGATGCTGAATTGTTCCTTGATACAGCCCAGTGCTTTCTTCGTGCATTGTTGGCAAGCCTTCAAGTGAATCAGCCGGGTCGAATGGTACATTTAGATCCAAGCTTGGTAGTTTACCGAAGCTACTGCTGGACAAAGCATTGGCTTCACTTTGTGATTGAACATTCATGGGGTGTTGTGCTGAAGAAAAACCCAAAAAACTCTGCTCTGTTTTCTCTTCCTTCACAGTAGAACCAAGATTATTTTTGCCACTTTGATAAGATGGTAACTGTAAATCAAAAGCCAAAGGATTCTGCCGCTGTGATTCGTTAACTGGGGCAGCACTCTCTGCGGAAGGACTCTCAGTTGATCCATTCAATGGCACTCTGTTGCTAGTGGTCATGGACGGCGTAGTGAAGGACCTGTTGGCATGGTCTTGGACCTGGGAATTAGTGATTCCCTTACCTTGGGTGACCATATTTGTGTCTGATCTAGCAAAGCTGATGAAGCGTTCCTTGCCAAAGCCTGCCCCTGCAGCTGGAACAGACATCTCCTGCGCCGTAGATAAGGGCATCATCGAGATCGGGATGCCGGACGCAACTGAATTATCAGACAATGAAACCGGCCTTTTCTTTATTGGTACACCAACAGCTGGCTCACCCAACCGCGGCATAAGTCGGTTACTGCAAATCTGCTCATAAAACATCCAGGATTTCATACATAACTGTGGAAAGAGACAATGAAAACGACCAGAATTGACCTCAAGTAGGAAGTTTCCGCGTACCTCTTCCTTCTTGGCTATCGACATCTAACGCGTCACAGAGGACCAACCAGCCAGTAATGTGTGATTTTTCTGCAACAAAAAAAAAATGTGGTCAAGTTCTCCAAAGCAACAGAATTGAAGGAGCGCAAGAAAGCACAACTCGCAGGACACACCGACCGGCATTGCACAAGTAGGCGATATGGGATCGAAGATACTAATAGCAGAACATTGAGATAGAAACAAATCTTTCCATGGACAAGGATATGATCTTGTTTTTATTGCAAAGGATATGATATCTTCTTTTTATTGCAGAGTTAAAATGAAGATACTGCTACAAGTAGCCCATTAAGAAGAATACAAGTTGCCCATAGATTAGCAGAAGGCAGGTGCTAAAAAATCTAACAGCGACTGACGATGACGAAATGATGGAACACAAAACATAACACGCTCAATTAATGCAAACAGTAAAGTACTGTGCTATTCCAGTGTCTAGCAGACTACTAGCACCACTGACCATCTGAACCACCACGTGTTGGTCAAGCTCGATGAACCCATGGTATACGCACATAAAAGGACCGAATAAATGCAACCAGCGAAGTCGCGGCCTAGCAACATTGACCTCTGACCCCTCATCAAAAAACAATTAAACCGCGCTTTGGGTAAACACCGGCCATCACGCCCCGTGCATTGTTGGCAAGACAAGACGTGCACACCAGGGCCATCAGATTAGCATGTGTGGCCTACCACTGGGACGCGGTTTCCGGCGATTGCGACTCTCAGTTCGTAGGGTAGCGATCTTGTAGATCCGCCCAAATGGAGCAAATGGGAGCGGGGGTGGCCCGATGGAGGCGAGCAGGTCTCTCTCCCACCGCTGCCGTGCTGTGCAGAGTATAGATAGCACTAGTGATAATAAGGGAACAAGTGGAACAAGCTTGACACGGAAGCGATTCTTCCACCGCCAGCCCCGGCCGGAAGCTTCACACAAAAGTGGAAAAACAAGGATCACAAGCTTGCGTGGAAGAGAAGCGTCCCGAAATACGATGCTTCCACCCCAAATCTGGGGTGGTAGGAGGAGAAGCACAACATGCCTTTCCCCTTCGACGGAACACAAAAATGGAAAAAAGATGAAAAGGCGATTTCAGTTGAAAACCATTTGTGGGCACACAATGGGATCCTGTACCCAGAAGAGTGCAATCGAAGCTCCCCAGGATAGGATGAGTAGTAGTAACAAGCGAAATCCTTGATTCAAACCGGAAAAGGAGGGGAAACCGGACACTGAAAAATCGAACCGGAACTCGGAAATCTCACGTCAATAAGGCATCAGAAAACAGGGGTTAAGGATCGAACAAAATTCGGGACGAGAGCGTGGAGTTCAACAGATGCGAGCAAGGAATTAACTGCACCACAACCGCCGCCGCCGACAGGCGAAACACTCACCAGCGCCGACGAACTTCCACGCCGGACGTGCGGACGGGCAGATCCCTCCTCCACACGACGAACTCGGCAGCGGGCGACAGTGTTCGCCGCACGCAGCTGCCTCCCCGAGCGCCGGGTACTAAACGGGCGGCTTTTTCTCGCGGGGCGCCGCTCTGCTCGTCCTCCTCGTCGGCTCCTCGTCAGTAGTGGCGCTGGCGGCGCGGGAGATGGGGGGAGAATAAAAAGGCAGCAGCAGGGGAGGGAGGAGGTGTGGCCGTGTGGGGGCGACGGCGACGTGCCAACCACTCCCGTCCCGACCTGCCTGCTTCTTCCTTCGCCTTGCCTGTGCGTCTCGGATGGGACCCAACCCTCCTCACCTCGCCGCCAATCTCATCTGCGCCCGCATCTGATGCCTTCCTGCCCTGCTTGGCTGCTTGTTGGTTGGCTGGTTGGTGATGTGGTGCCTCTCGCTCTCTCTTTCTCTCGCTCGCCAGCCCCCCGTTCCGCGAAGGAAGCCGCCAGAGACTCCGCTCCTCGGCGCAACGCAGAGACCCCGACCCCGAACCGGATGGGGATCGCGCCGTCCACCCTACCCAGATCAGGTGGTCCAGTGGGAGGCACGTGGAGGTAGGGCGGCGGGGTGGGTCAGACCCTGGGTCACCCCGACGCGTGGGCCCCGCCGGAGATAACGCTGCCTATGCGCGTTCGCGTAGGCGTGATCGTAGGAGCAGGGTGGTGGGGCGGGATCCGTGGGCGCGCGCCGTCGGCGTGGGGCGCGGCAGCTGTTGCGATGATGATCTGTGCGAACGAAACGGGCGCGACGGCGACGCGTCGCAGGCTCGGCTCGGCTCGGCTCGGGGCGCGGGGAGTTTTGTTTTTGGAGAGATGCCCCCGCCCGGCCGAACTGACTTTTTGTCGGCCTCGTGCTCCAGGGGGCGCCTGGCCCCTCGACATTCGGGCGCCTGCTGGATAGATCCACCCAAACATTTTTCCAACATTTTTTTTTTGGGTCCCATCTTTCACGGCACGGATATGCGTGAGCGCTTTGGACCTGAGCGAGCACGGGGGCAACGCGTCACGCGCCGCAGAAGATCTCGTTGAAAAAGGGTGCTCGGGTCGGGTGCATGTCGACATCTTGGAATTGGATGGAGCCTGTGTGGAATGGACGCTAGCGTGGCGATATTTGAGGGTCCTTTTTCCCCGGGGTTTGAGTGGAGCGCGATATCAAAATGGTGTCATGGAATTTGGAAGGGAGTAAAGAAACGAGGACGTGATTAGTGCGCCCACTCGCTCCACTGTGTGGCCACTCCGACGAGTCGCTCTCACGCTCCACCGAATCCTGCCGGATCCGACGGACGGGGATCGTCGTCGGGACGTCTCCGGCGGCGCCAAACACGGGTCACGGAATCGCGCGTGCTGGCGGACGCGACGCGGCCTGCCGTGATCGTCGCGCGTCCGTTTCTTCCGGTTCCTGATGTGACGAACTCCTGTGTTTTTTCTTTTGAGGGCGACGAACTCCTGTGTGGTACGGGCCACCAGACCGAAAGAAGCGTCGGCGGCCGCGGTCTGATGATGATGGAACCGTGATTAATGCGTGCCTCACTCCTCACTCCTCACTCCTCACTCGGCCTGTGCTGCTCCAGCGATTCTTGCTCGGTGTCCTGTTTAGAGCCATCAGAAACTGGAATTATGCTTTCGGCTCGGTGTCTTGCAAGAGCCATGTGTCAACGATTAGATGGGTCGACTTTTCTATAATCCAAGAGGCATCGAAAAAACATCAGTACCTGGGCGAGCTAGTAGTCGTCAGCTTGTTTAGCAGGATGGCTAACCCACCTTGTGCTTCATTATTAATCCATGAAGCATAAAAAAACATCTCTAAGAATCTATCCTTTTTTTTCTTTTAGCGACGAGCGTCTCTAGCTAAGTCTCATTAACTAGAGTAGCATGTTGTGTGTCTTAGCAAGGCTCTGCTTGCAAGAAGCTTCAGGGATCTATTACTAACAACAAGAAATATGTTCAACAAAATTATGCATGCCTCCGGTCCTTTCATTCATTCATCAAACCCTCTCAAATGGTGGGTATTTAATTACTACTTATACGAAGTACAACATTTCCAAGGGTAACCGAAAATAGGAAACCCAAATAAGTACATTTGATAAAGTTGTGAAAAATAATAAAAAAAAATGATACATTGGACTTCTCTCCTCCCTCGTCTTTGTCCCGTTGTTGCATTGAGCAATTTTATTCCGTTCCTCACCTCACCTCGATCTTCTTTCGCAAGAACAGGTCCGCCATGGCGGCGACGAGCTCCCCGCTAACTCGACGACCACAACATGCTCCAATTACTAATCAGCCATAGGGTATATATCCTCACCATCGACGATCTCAGGGCAAGCTCGAATTAATGATCTGCCATGGGAGTAGAGTTTTACAACAAGAAATCTCTTAAACAAAATAATATGCATTTTCCCAATAATACGCTAGAGAGCTGTGTATCTTTCTATTAAGAAGCAGAAGCATAGAGTTTTACAACAATCCGGTTACAAGATTTGTCGTTGTGTGATTACCTAATGACCGGAGAAAACACCCAGCTAAAACACTGAAAAGCTATTTGCTACGTGCCCTGATGATCTGAGCAACCTAGCCAGGTTCTTCGCCCCTGCGGCATTCCAGACGTCGATCTAGTCACCGAACCAAGGTTTTGGGCTCTCTTTGGGCTTTGGCCTGTTCAAATTAAGCATCGTCATGCCTTTCAGCCTGCTGAGTTTCAATCCAAAACAGTTTATCTCCACATAGATGCACATGTTGTTTACCAATATCATTTCTTATTTGATTTAAACACTTCGTTTTTCGCTAGAATTATTGGATCAGTAGACTAGTTCAGGCCTCTAGACGGATGAATTCGACACTTCTTCTAGTAGTGATTCAACCGCATGACGACATCAGGCTTGAGTCGACCAATGATGTTTGCCAAGACCCTAAATCCTGCTGTCGTTTTTTTTTACGAGTGACCCTACTGTCACAGTGTTATTTGAATGTAAGCATTTTTTCCGCTCCGTGCTAAGTTTGGTCTGACGATGGGCACCCATATTGGTGTCAAGGTGGTCGTCCTGGACTTGATTTGCTCAGGTCAGACTCCATGACGTCTTCAAAATCCAAGCTTTTGAACCCGGAAACAGTTTAATTTCACAAGAATTGCACAGGAAACAGTTTAATTTCACAGGAAAAACGCAGGAAAGGAAAAATTTTCCTCCAATCCAAAGGAGCCCTAAAACAAGTTTTTGCAGCAGCGCCTGCACTGGAATCTGACAAATGGCACGATCTCAGTTCACAAACTAAGGTCCGGCTGCTAAAACTAAAGTAATCATGTGTTTACCATTCAAACCTAGCTAGGTCCAAATCAAAGTAGCATCTCCCATGCATTTTCATAATCCAAAGCCTGCTTAAAAGACTAAACTAAGCCCTGTTTACGTTAATTAATCCTCTCCTGCACCCAAGTTGCTATCATATGTTCTTCTATTATTGCGCGATGTGATGGCGCGAATAATCCACAGCGCCTTTGAACCCGGAAAGGGAAGAAAAGAGGGGGGATAAGAGAGGCATCTCTCACAAGGGCTCTTTGGCCTTTATCCTGGCTTTTTTCAAAATCACTGAGATACCATATTCCACCAAGCGGAACTAGTAGCAAAGATATTTTTTCGAGCTGAAAAATCAAATACAAGTAAAATCATGCTAATAATAAATATACGTGTGTAGATGCCATCTTTAGTTAGTCATGAGTTTGCAGCGCGTGCGAAGCCGTGTATGAGCCCCTTTTTTTGGTAAAAAGTTTGTAGTGCATCTGTTCCACTAATGCGATGCCTTGCTATTGATCTAGAAACCTCAAATCTTTATGTAGATACCGTTTCCTGAAATGACACGGTTAGTGGCCAGCCTGTGGACTATGCCATGCTATCCAGGGAATATTTTGGTGTTTCCTCCTCTGTCTTTGTTTTCAGTTTGGAACTACTTTGCCTCCAAACTACTGAAGTTCACGTATTTTTGGTGTTTGCTCTGTCTTTCCTCGGCATCTTGACAGCCACCATTGCAGTTCAGATTGTGGAACTGAGAATGCATCCAGCATGCACCATTTTGTTTCACTGGAAATGATTCATGATCTAGCTTGTTTCCCCAAAAAAATGGATTCATGTGAAAATCAGGACATGTAACATGAGATATATATAGAGATAGATGAATTCCTAAGGCCCTATTGCATTGTTTCTAAATCCTATGGGGAAAAAAATTGAATTATCTCGTATAATATTTTGATTGAAATCTCAATGAAATTTCAGAGTTCCAAATACGCCCTTTGCCACTAGGAACAGCCGCCGCATTGTTTTTGACTTCACCGTAGGCAGCCTGGCAAGAATCTCTGTAATGTCTAAATAAAAATATATAATCTTGTAATTTGCTTTGTGTCGGCATCAATACCGTCCTCCCACTCGCATCTCTCCTACCTAGCTTGCTCCCCCCTTTCCAACTTTAAAAGGACATGAAGATGAGAAGTCCATCCCCCAACTCGATCCCACAACACACACTTGCTCCACCTCTCTCCTACAACTACAGCTAGTCATCGATCAGCTACTGCGTGGTGTTGTGGGCATGAAGAGCAGGAAGGGAGGCTATGGGCAGCAGCAAGGCCACTTGCTGAGCCCAGTGGGCAGCCCGCCGTCGGACAACGAGTCGCCGGCCAAGGAGCAGGACCGGTTCCTGCCGATCGCGAACGTGTCGCGCATCATGAAGAAGTCGCTGCCGGCGAACGCGAAGATCTCCAAGGAGGCCAAGGAGACGGTGCAGGAGTGCGTGTCGGAGTTCATCAGCTTCGTCACGGGCGAGGCCTCCGACAAGTGCCAGCGCGAGAAGCGCAAGACCATCAACGGCGACGACCTGCTCTGGGCCATGACCACGCTGGGCTTCGAGGGCTACGTCGGCCCGCTCAAGTCCTACCTCAACCGTTACCGCGAGGCCGAGGGCGAGAAGGCCGCCGGCC
>LAPY01002025.1:54757-81319 GCA_000970635.1 Eragrostis tef | reverse complement strand
AAAAATATTATTATGCATATCTAAAAGATAAATATTATAATTTATAACTGCATCTTTTTATATATGGCTTTAACCAAAGTTAAAACAAAATTTATTTTGAAAATGGAGGGAGTATTTTTTTTCCTAGCATGTTCTCGATATTTTTCTCCACGGGAGGGGAAATCTGCATAAACACACTAAGTAATAATAGGGTGCTTTTGCAAATTGAGTGTGCGCTTAAAATCTCAAATGCCACATGGAAGAAACCCATGGAGCAAAGGGTATGGAAACTGAAAGGTCAATCTTGATAATATCTGCCCCAACGTGCATCAGCGGCGTGAACCACCGGCCTGCAAGGCTGACCTCGCTCTGCCACTTTAGCAACAGATCTCAATTTACATGTCATTCAACAAACACAACTACTGATTTCTGGACACAAATACAAGTCCAAGCAAACCTAAAAGCACGGATCATGTGATGCAAGAGCTCCTCGGTCAAGGGCTGTAAGAAATAAGAACATGCATCCAGTGTGATGAACCTCAGCATTTTACACAGGTTGGCGACTGGCGCCCAATCCGGTCAAGCGGGCTAAGCGACCAAGTTCAAAAGTGAGATAATATGTACATCCTCCAAGATTTGTCGAATTTTCCAATTCTTAGGGAACCAACAGTGCAACTTAGCTAAGATATAGCCATCTGTGGTGGGACATTGCAGGAAATATTCAGTTGTAAATCATAAATCCAGATCGAACCAGCAAAACATTTAAATGACAAAACATGATACACGTCTGAAGGGCTAATGTTAAGCTGGAACACGTTGCTTCATATCCAAAAAAGAAAGAAACAACATTTTCACAATGCAGGGTAAATCACATTGGAGAACAGATGACAGGCAGGCAAAGTGCATTGATCATCAAAGCAAAAGGGCAGATATCCATTGGCGCGATCCTTGCCTGTTGTTATTACACTATGCTGGAACTGAAAACTATGGCACAGTGAGGCTTGCCGTCTTTAAACATTGGGAGGTGGCCAGATCTTCCCAAAGAGCTCCTCCACACGGCGTGCTTGGTTCACGTATCCCTCCAATCCCGATGCAAGCAGTTCTTCAGCAGCTGGTCCCATTGCAGCTGCTAGACTCAACTGGTCCCACTTCACAAGCTGCATACATCATTCAAGAGAAGTGTGGAAAATCAATCAGCTTAATAATATCAAAAGCACATGAGAATTGATTGATTCTCTATTCTGTTTTTTTCGTGAAGTTATAGGAGAATTGTTTTGATTTACCAATTCTGAAAACAGACTTTCCCCTGTTAGTTGAATCAAGGTTATAGGCATCCACATCACTTTTCTTTTGAAAGATGACAGGTAAAAGGACCTAACTTCGAAGCAATACTCGGTGATACAAAAGGATCCTACAGATATTTTTCCCAGCCTACAAACGCATTTCTATGCTGGCTTCTCTCTGCATTGATCTAATGTAATGTGGCAATGCACCTGCCTAGTAACTATCAAGACACATCATCCCTCTTACAATTGAATTGACTCCCGCAGCGGATGACATATGAAAAGAATGTGTTGTTTTATTTACCCTAAAGTCTTAACAGTGCATGATATTATTTGTCACGATACTGTTACGGTTCAAATGTGAATTTGGCACAAGACCAGCATAAGAAGACAAACCTCCTCTTCAGTGAAGTTGTACGTCTTGCCAATAGCAGGTGTTAACTTTGGGACATAACCATACTTCTCATCAGGATCAGTGACAGATTCTTCCAAAGACTGCAATATCTTTAGAGGGGCAATGATGTAATCAATCCTACATTTTTTTTCAAAAAAAGAAGGTTCCAATGTTAACACCATGACTTGTGGACTGGTACTTGAAACCAGCTAAAACAAGTAGCAAGAATGTACCCCAGGAGGCTAAATACATCTTGCTTGTTACGTACAGCAGCAGCCATCAACTTTGTTTTATATCCATTTCTATGAATATAGGCATATACTTTCTTCACCTGCAGTTTACAATTCAGGTGTACTAATTCTATTTTAGCAACCAGAAAAATTAAGTCGACACAATATAGAGAAAATTAGCATGTTAAGGGCCGACATGAGTCCTCAAGTGCACTGTTGTCTATTCCTAAGCCCTAACCCTTTATATTCAAGCCTTGTTAACTACACATTTCCACTGAATTACTGTATGAAAAAACTGGCGATTTGCTCAAAATTGCTGATGCTAAGAACTGAATAATGAAATCTAACATAAACACGAATACTAAAAAAAATAAAAATATAACTGAAACTAACCAAAGCAAGCCCAGCATCTTCTCCCTTCTTCAAAGCTTCATCTATCTCTGGGTCACCAGAATGATTCCTCGTCCAATCCTGGATAGTTTGTGGTTAGGACTGAATCTTGATTTCAGCACATGATCATGATAAAATGAAATATATCTCAATGAATATACCCGAATCCGCCCCACAAATATCTGTATAACAGATGCACCAGCTTGTGCTGCCGCTGCTGCTTGTGCAAAACTGAAGAAGAACTATCAGTTAAAACAGAAAAAAGTTGTGTATAAGGTCACTCTTATTAGCTATTTGGCCAGAGACTCAAGAGTTCAATATTCAGCGACGGTGAATGGCAAGGGTAATATCAGAATATCAGCGTAAATTGCAACACTAAGTTCCATTTCCAACACCCCTCTCAGACATTGCCATCAATCCATCAATCTTGCGTAAATTACAATACTAAGTTCCGTATTCAACACTGCTCTCAGACATTACCATCATATCATCTTGCGTAAACTGCAACACTAAATTCTATATCAAACATCTCTCTCAGACATTACAATCATATCACCTTGCGTAAACAGTAATGCTTAGTGCACCTGCAACAGTGCAGGCCCTTAAGTGGTAAACCTGTTCTCAGCCGAATGTAGTAGTTATAGATCACAAAACAGATTCAACAGGAGACCTACACTTGTGCTAATGCAAAAGCACAGTATGTAAACATGTTGAGAAATAATCAAAGTGGATTTTCAGTTGTCACGGGTTTTAGGCTTTTAGACCCTTTCAATGCTATTGCCAAGCTTCACTATTGGATGCAGTCCCCCTGCCCCAAATGGGTACCACAAAGCACCCAAACTTTGCCGAATGTTAGGAAGTAAGGCCAAAAGGGAAATAACCATACAATATCTCCCTCCAAGCAATACAGATCAGGAGAAAAGTAAAAAGAAGTAAAAGAAAAAATATGCTACCTGTAAACAAATGTCAAATGTGTTCGAATCCCTTCCGATTCAAGCAACCTTGAAGCCTCTATACCCTACTTGTAAGTAAGTAGACAATGAAAGGCTTATACAGAGAGCATCCATCAAAGTAAGTAAGTAGCATACTTACTTGCCATGTAGCGGGTATTTTGAATAATACGCGTTCAGATGAGACATCATGCTGATTGTACAGATTCAACAGTTCATGCACCTGACCATAAAGATATCAAATTTCAATGAAACAGCGACTGAGGAACATAGATTTTTTTTTCTGAAAGAATATCCGAGAGCTAACAGTGTTCATGCTAAATCACAAGCATCAGCCACATATGGATAAGACAAATCTTTGTATACCAATACACAGATAAAAATTGTCTTACATGCTTGACCTAGCTTTAACAAATAGGCACTTCAGTTCAAATGTAACATTAGGACGGAAGTGTGATTTATGGAATACTAGGAGTGAAGAAAATATTGATCTTAGTACAGTGGTGCTCAGGTAGGTTGACAAACTGAAGATTAAGTACATGGCAGAGATGATAGGTGTGGAAATCAATTGAAGTACCAAAATCATTCTAAAATTTGTTAGAAAAAAGCTCAATCAAGAATTCAAGTTCAAGATCTTAAATTACAAATTTGAAGCATCAGAAGAAATGCTCAACGGTTAATCAGTTGACTCCTATATATTCCGCAAGTTGTTACTAAGTCCCTTAACCAATTGTTGCCCGTCAGAACAAAATAAATCCTTGTTTCGCGATATTACAATTTATTTACTAAGTCCCTTAACCAATCATAAATCAATTTTATTATACAATATTGTGATGGAAGTAAGCTATCACAGAGAAGAGGCATAAAAGTAAATCAGTACTGCTAATCATAATATTCATCCTAGTAAGCTACAGCACACAGCTGATATGTGTCCCTGCTGTATTTCAACAACTCAACTTATTTAGAATTGGACGTTATGCCACAAGAAATGCTTTTCTTTATACCGTGATGATATTGAGCTATGATTGTGCATAATTTGCAAGTAATTGGTAAGATTAGAGATTATTGTTACTGCCATTGTGTACACAGGGTGTCATGCTGCTGGTGCTTAACTAGGCCAGACACCAAGAAAGCTAACATGAAGGTATTGATAGAATGATTTTTTAATAATTTGATGCAACTATGGTCACACATATAACCTTCTAACTTCTAAACACACTATAAGTCAGTAATTGGTAAGAATAGAGTTATTGTTACCACTATTGTGTACACTGGGTGTCATGCTGCTGGTGCTAAACTAGGTCAGACACCAAGAAAGCTCATGCAGGTATTGATAGAACGAATTTTAATAATTTGATGCAATTATGGTCACACATATAACCTTCTAAGCACACTATAAGTCAAAACAACATGAAAAGAAAAACAAGGAATAAGCTCATACCCTCTGGATAATGCCCTGGGTATCATAAGCCAATCGTGCATCTATTTCAGTCGAAACACGTCCAGGAACTTGATGAGCTAGTTCAGCTCCAACATTCGCCAAGGCCTGTCAAATTCATTCTCGATTCAGCTCCAAGATGAACGGAACTCTTAGACTACCAAGCTAAAAAGTGGCTGTACTGAAACACAAAACGTGGTATGCAGAACCTTGGTCAGGTAACAGGACAGCCGGGCCTCAGGCTTCTCCAATGCGTTGCACTCACCATCTGCCAATGCAGTATCTATAGCACTCTGCAACAACCGAATAGCCCAATCAGTAACCGTGTCACTCTTCCAGTGCAAGATTAACTGATTAATCAAGAGACATTTCAGTAGCAGCAGCTCCTCACCTTGAACTTGGTATCCGGGAGACCCGCAATCCCAAGCAGCAGCGATGAGCTCACCGTAGCTGCCGTCGGCGCAAACCTGCAAATTTTTACAGCAGCGCAATGAGTAAAGCTTGGTCAACCCGCCAAGGGCGCGTTCGGCGTCACCCGTCTAAAATTTAGAGGGGTCTAAAAAAAAAGAATCTTGTCATTTAAGAGTATTAATTACAAAACTAACTACAGAACCCCTGGTCTAATTCGCGAGACGAATCTAATAAGGGTACTTAATATGCGATTAGACGATGGTTACTGTAGCATTATTGTAGCATCATTGTAACAAAACATAGACTAATTAGACTCATTAGATTCGTCTCGTAAAGATGTACCTATATGTAAAAAGGTTTTATCATTAGACTTTATTTAGCACTCTTAAATAATAAGATTCTCTTTGATTTTAGAGGTCTAAAGTCTAAACACTAATACAAAGAACGCGCCCCAAATTCAATGGGACAAACAACAGCAACGGATGGAACAACTATTACTTCTCGAAATCATCGAAGACAACGGTGTCCGGCACGATCTCGCTGAAGCCAGCAACCGCATCGAGCTCAGTGACAAATTCTGCGTCCAACCAGAGCGAAATCAGGAATCAAGAACCGCATATCATGATTCACGAGAAGCAGCAGAGCAAGAGAACTTAGAGAAGACACAGATGACCAGTACCGCCTACGGGGGAAGCTGGGGCGTTGCCCGCGGCGGCCCGCGCCGCAAGAACCGTCGTCCTTAGGCTGACAGTCGCAGGCTGAGCCGACCTTGAAGTCCATCTGCCGACCTGGAGCAGCGACCAAGAACGGGTGAGACCGGGGGACGAATACCATCAAACGGCGGTGAGAAGCGATCGAATCGGGGGAATGAGAGTTCGTTGGAGAGAAGGGGCGCGAGAATAAGGTACCTGGTGGGAGGGAGCTAGGAGGGAGGAGGAGGTGGGCGTGGAGATGGAGAGCGCCATGGGAGTTGGGATCCGAGCTGGGGGAGGCCGTGAGTGAGGATGGGGAGTGGAAACAGAGAGAAAATAACAAGGCAGGATCGTACGCAGCTCCGAGAAAAAAATATTTAAGGCGTTGTGAAATGACGGCATAGACCCTCCTGTATATTTGAGAAACCCACCCAATCCCAAGTAATCCTGTCTTTCGACTCCAAAAGTCCAAAACAACTACTGATGGCAGAGTGTTCATCGATCAAACATTCTCTAAAAGTTTGAAAATACCAGCAGTAAATTTTGTGTTGTTTTTTCTTGCCCATCTTATATCTTATGGGCACTTAAGCAATATTCAGGCTCACTTAAATATGGCAAACATATACTTGTAGCAACAAAACACATGTTAACCAGCAACCTGAACGGAAGCAATGAAAAACCAACAAAACATCACGAAATTTAGTGTGCATAATAAGTGAATGATATTGCAGTACTCCCTCCGTTTCACATTATGTGTCGTTCTGGAACGGAGGAAGAAACCAAGAAACCATCCAACCCACACAAAAAAGTCCCTGCTACCCCTCCATTAAGCCATGTCCGGTACTGTCCCTGCCGATGCCGCCGGCACCATCGAGGCCGTCGTCACATCTCGCTCGCACCACCACTAGACACCGCGGCCAGAGCTCCTCCCTCTGCGCGAGCACACCGGCGTCGGAGCCTCATCCCCCTCTCTCCCCTACTTTCTCTCTCCAGAAACAGATTTGGGGAAGAAGATGTAGTCCTCCGACGAGGCTGCGCTCCATGCGACGACGGCGGGAAGCGGCGAGCCCCCCCTGCCGACGACCGACTCGCGACGCTCGTTGGGAAGCACAACTAAGCTTCCCCTAGCCTCGCCTCGCATCGGGATTCATGGCGTTGATGCGCCGCCGGGCTGCGCGGCACCAGCCCCTGCCTCTGCGCGAGCTCGTCGGCCTTGGCGCGAGCAGGCGGGGAGTGGCAGATGGGGATGGAGCAGCAGCAGCGAACTGATCGCAGCGAGGAGAGTGACGCGATGGCAGTCGAGCAGAGCTTGTCCATGGAGGCGGCCATGGAGCTCTGCTAGATGGGGAGTAGTACTAGTTGGCTGGTTGGTTGGGCTCGGTGAAACGGTGGTCGACGGGCTTGGTGGAGGCGGCAACCGGGGGCTCCAGGACGGGTTGCAGGGCGCGGCGGCGACGGGCGCCTCGGCCGGGAGCTCCGGGACTGGTGCGGGGGGCGCGGCGGCGACGGGCGCCTTGACCTGGAGCTTCGGGACTGGTGCGGGAAGCGCAGCAACGATGGGTGCCTTGGCCGGCGGCGGGGAGACGGGAGGAGTAGAGGCCTTGGCCTTGGTGGCCGCCTAGGTGGGATCTGCGGCGAGTTGCGTCCATCTGCGGCCATGGCGCTGGTGATGCCAGCCATGGTTTGGCGACCTGAGGCGTGACAATGACGAACGAGTGGCGGGCTAGGGAGCCGTGGAAGCTTGGGCTGCGACCTGGGCGTGGCGGAGCAGCCGGCCGTGCCCTAGATGGGGAAGAGACGAGGAGCTCCCATGCCGAGGGAAGAGGTCGATGTGGGGAGAGAGAGAAAAAAAAAGAACCCGCCTGCCTGACGCGTTTAGGCAACAGTGGAAAGGGACGCCTCGATTCGTGAGAACGATACTTAAAGTGACAAAATTTGCACACGCTAGAACGACACTAAAATCGGAACGAAGGGAGTAAAAACACAAGAAGAGTTTATAAGGTTCCCTGATCTTTTAGTTTTGCTTTTGCATATGCTTAGGAGAGTATTTGATGTTGCAGTGGCATATTGGTAATTTTCAACCTGTGTTATAGCCTTACAGGAGAGCTCCATGGGGGTTCTCGACTGCAGCGCCGAGGTTTCGATAACACCGAGGGTGGGGGTACATGAAGAAGGGATTTGGATAAGCACACGTCTGATTCGCTCTCGGGATAATATATTCCACTGTCATTTTGTTTTGTTCTTTCTTTGGGATACATGATCAAATTTTGGACCGTTTATCTGGCGCAGCGATTAAGTTAGGTTTACATTTTTGCTGCCGGTCGGCTTGTCTCAATAGCGCGTAATTGCACGGAATAATGCGTTTCGACCTCAATGATACATTGATACTACACTGTCATAGCATGCCCTTACGCTCAATTTATGGTCTGCTCCTGGGTGAGGCATAATGCTACGCTCCATGGAGTATATTTACTGCAAGAATACTTACTAATGTGTGTGTGTATTTTAATTCTTTTTTTAGATCAAACATCTTCATTGATTAACTAACAACATGATTCCTTCGTAGAAAAAAAACTAACAACATGATTACAATCAATGAACACACATTCCTATTCTGGTAGCAATGCAAAAGAAAGCCACTCACCGCCGCTAACTAGACTTGCTTGCCACCATTTGGACGTCACTACAATATCAAAAAGCTCGAATTTTAAAATAGACACACATAGAGATGAACATACATGCGTTGTTAGTGTATAAATTTATTGTGTAATCAATAAAAAAAATATAAAAACTCGGGTTTTATACTGGATCCGAGTTTCTAAAATTACGACCTTCGTTTTTTTTTAATTATCGACGCTGTTGATTTTTTAGTTCGTTTGACCATTTGACGATTTGTGTACTCCCTCCTCATAAATAGATGGCTCTCCAAACTTCTCTAGTTTTTTTTTAAAAAAAATTGCATCTTATTCTCATTTTGTAATGCGCATCTCTTTCTCTATTTCTCTTCCTAGTACATCTCTATCTCTATCTCTCTTCTCTTCTTTTTTGTGGATCAATTTTTTCACCTCTCTTTAATTCTTTTTTTTTGCGAGGGCACCTAACTCTGCATAGAGCTAGAATGCTATCTATCTTTAAACGAAAGGAGTAGTAGTGTTTATCTATGCTATAGTAAATTCCTTTAAATCCCACAAAGGCAACACGAAAATTGGAGCGATGAATAGACATATGAGCTTAAGACATGCTTGGACACATCAAACTGCATCACATCATTACAAAACGTAACACGCACTTGTCACAATTTTTCAACCAAAAGAGACCAATCCGTGAGATGACCCGCTTACCACTTGAAAACAACTTGCCCCACGCGATGATCATCCACGCATTTCCAGTTCCGGCAACCGCAATTACGGGTTCGCTTCCGGGCACTTTCCAAGCTCAACCCCCCTCTGACACCGCGCATTATCCACTGACACCCTGTCCCCACCGTATCCGCAACAGTCACGCAGCCACAAAATACCCACTGACACCGTGTCCCCACCGTAGCCCTTAGGCCGACTAGTGGGCCCGTGCCGGAACGGTCTCCCCGTGCGTGACGTGAGCCAAGCCCACGCACGCACGCCACGCTCCCACCTTTCCTTCTCCGGTTCACGCCCTCTCTCTCCTCTTGTGTCTCTGCCTGTGGGTCCCTTCCCCTCTCTCCTCCCACCGCTTTCCCCCGCCGCTCTCTCTGCGCGTGGGGCCGCATTATCCATCATGCCAAAGTGACGCCGCCCCTCCCGCTCTCACTGTCTGTGGGGCCTCCTGCATCTCTCTCTCTCACCCCGTCTCTCTCTCCGGTCCGCCTCCGAGCCCGAACAAGCAACGAAAAGAACGAAAGAGAAAAAAATCGTGCCCAGAAAGGGGCCCTCTTGCATCTCTCTCTCTCACCCCGTCTCTCTCTCCGGTCCGCCTCCGAGCCCGAACAAGCAACGAAAAGAACGAAAGAGAAAAAAATCGTGCCCAGAAAGAGAGGGGAAAAAACACGAGGTGGGCGAGAGGGGGCGCGAGGGATAGAAATACGAGCGAGGCGAAGGAGACGAGAGGTGATAGATAAGCAAAGCGGCGCGCCAGCCCTAACCCTAGTTCTCTCGCCGCCGCCGCGCTCGCTCGCCGGAGGTCCCTCGCCGGCGACGCGGGATCTCCGTACGGAGGCCTCGCCCTGCGGTTGCTTCGCGCTGCCCCGTCCTTCGCCGGGGGCGGACGCCTCGGTGCGTCCCTCGCTGCTTCCTCCCTCTCCGTTAATCAATCGCTTCGGTGGCCGGGCACGGGGTCGGGGTGGTGGGCAGGTGTACACCTGCGGTGACAGGCCGAGTTGGGTCGTGGGTGGTGGATCGATGAAGGTCCGGGCCTCGACCTGCGGTTGCTTCGCGCTGCCCCGTCCTTCGCCGGGGGCGGACGCCTCGGTGCGTCCCTCGCTGCTTCCTCCCTCTCCGTTAATCAATCGCTTCGGTGGCCGGGCACGGGGTCGGGGTGGTGGGCAGGTGTACACCTGCGGTGACAGGCCGAGTTGGGTCGTGGGTGGTGGATCGATGAAGGTCCGCGCCATTATGGTGCCTTTGGGGGCGTTTTCTTCATGGCATGGTTGTCGATCTGAGGGGAACGTTGGGGTGGATGGTGGTTTAGCTGGTCTAGTACGTATTGTTCATCTTAACATGGTGTCAATCAGGGAAGAAACCCCGTCTTAGTATCCGAATTTCTGCGTGTAAGGTTGGTCTGTCAATGTGAACTGTGATTTTGTGAACCAGGACATGATTAGAACAGCAATCTGTAGTTGGGTTAGCCACGGATAGGGCCTCGGATGATGCGATTTGTCGATAGACTTCTGTGCTTGATTCAGTTTATTGCTAGCTGCACCCTTTTTTTGGGAACGGTGCAATGCTCTCCATGGTTATCTGATATGATTGAACTGTGCTTGCACTTTTGCAGGGGTGGCTGAGTCAGGATATCTGATCCGGTGGGCAGCCACCGTGGAGTAGCGATGTCTCTTGTCAACCAAAAACCTTCTGTGTTTGACGATGACGATGACGCTCCACTCTCATTCAAGAGGTCAAGTGTGAAGAGCAGGCCTGCCCCCTCGAAGCAGGAGGGTTCATCAGGGAGCGCGGGGCTTGTTAGGAACCCCAAACCTGTGGCGTCAAACCCGCAGAAGAATGGGGTGACTAGTCCGTCGAGGCCGCTAAATATGAAGCCACAGTTGTCGAGCCCTAACCATCGGCCTTCGGGATCCAGTCAGCCGAATAGTTCGGCTGAACATAGTTCAAGGAGCAATAATGCTGATAGTAGTAAACTTAAAAGACCGTATGTGAAAGACGATCGACCTGATTCAGATGATGATATACCGATCGGATTAAGGAAAAAGGTTGAAGAGAAGAAATTGAAGAGAGTTGATGCAGGGGGTAAGAAGGCAGATGATTCAGATGAGGATCATAAGCCATTAAGCCACAAGATCAACTCATCCAAAGGAACGTTGGGGTGGATGGTGGTTTAGCTGGTCTAGTACGTATTGTTCATCTTAACATGGTGTCAATCAGGGAAGAAACCCCGTCTTAGTATCCGAATTTCTGCGTGTAAGGTTGGTCTGTCAATGTGAACTGTGATTTTGTGAACCAGGACATGATTAGAACAGCAATCTGTAGTTGGGTTAGCCACGGATAGGGCCTCGGATGATGCGATTTGTCGATAGACTTCTGTGCTTGATTCAGTTTATTGCTAGCTGCACCCTTTTTTTGGGAACGGTGCAATGCTCTCCATGGTTATCTGATATGATTGAACTGTGCTTGCACTTTTGCAGGGGTGGCTGAGTCAGGATATCTGATCCGGTGGGCAGCCACCGTGGAGTAGCGATGTCTCTTGTCAACCAAAAACCTTCTGTGTTTGACGATGACGATGACGCTCCACTCTCATTCAAGAGGTCAAGTGTGAAGAGCAGGCCTGCCCCCTCGAAGCAGGAGGGTTCATCAGGGAGCGCGGGGCTTGTTAGGAACCCCAAACCTGTGGCGTCAAACCCGCAGAAGAATGGGGTGACTAGTCCGTCGAGGCCGCTAAATATGAAGCCACAGTTGTCGAGCCCTAACCATCGGCCTTCGGGATCCAGTCAGCCGAATAGTTCGGCTGAACATAGTTCAAGGAGCAATAATGCTGATAGTAGTAAACTTAAAAGACCGTATGTGAAAGACGATCGACCTGATTCAGATGATGATATACCGATCGGATTAAGGAAAAAGGTTGAAGAGAAGAAATTGAAGAGAGTTGATGCAGGGGTTGAGAAGGCAGATGGTTCAGATGAGGATCATAAGCCTTTAAGCCACAAGATCAACTCATCCAAAACCCCTTCCACTAGCAAGGATAAGGCTATTGTGCTGAAAGCTGCACCAAAAGTTGAGCAGCCTGTTGACGATTCGGATGATGATAAACCATTGGCAAGCAGATTGCCCACTAGTGCTGCTCCAAAAAGTGGAGCCAATGCCTCTGATGATTCAGAGGATGAGAAGCCATTGTCTGCCCGATTCTCAAAAGTTACTGGCAGTGCAAGTCTGAAATCAGGTTCTTCCAACAATGTTACAAACGGCCCACAGAATTTGGGTAAACGGCCTTTAGATAGTAATAATCAGACGAGTTCAGCTCTCAAGAAGGCAAAGCCTTCAGGTGGTTCAGCTTCTGCAATTGTCAAGAGAGAATCCAAGGTAGATGACAATGACAATGTACCTCTTGCTCAAAGGCTGAAAATTGGCGAGTCTTCAAAAAGCAAGACCTCTGCGAAGACTATCGTCAAGAAGAGTCCAGCGTCTTTGAAGAAAAACAACAAAAAAATGAAAAACAAAGTGAAAACAAAGATGTCCACGAAAAATTCACAGTTCTCAAAGACAATGAAGGTACCTCCTGGATCAGGTGGTGGAAAGAAATGGTCTACCTTGGAGCACAATGGCGTTATTTTCCCTCCTCCGTATAAGCCTCATGGTGTCAAAATGCTGTACAATGGGCAACCAGTTGATTTGACCCCCGAACAAGAGGAGGTGATGAACCGAGAATTACCACTTTTTCTGCTTTGTTTTGAAACTTGAGATCTGTAACAACAAGAACGACATTATATTAATACTATTCATCAACTCATATGATGCTTCCTTACATTTTCTTCTCTGTTAATTCTGTATGTTGCAGGTTGCAACAATGTTTGCAGTGATGAAAGACACAGATTATGCTACCAAGGAAACATTCATTGATAACTTTTTCACCGACTGGAGAAAAATTCTCGGTAAAAACCACGTTATCAAGACGTTCGAGCTTTGTGATTTCACTCCTATATATGAATGGCACCTTAGAGAGAAGGAGAAGAAGAAGCAGATGACGACAGAGGTAATTAGTCGACTCATTCTGCAGAATGAATTTTGTTCACATCGATGTGCTCCTAGAGACATTAGACAACTGGTTTTGTGGCTTATTGTTAAAGTGCTGTCTTTACAGGAGAAAAAAACATTGCGGGAGGAGAAACTGAAACAAGAGGAGAAGTACATGTGGGCTATTGTAGATGGTAAAAAAGAGAAGGTAAATTTTTAGTACTCGGAAATTATTTGATAACTTTGTCAATTAATTTTCGTCCCCTTTTATGTAGTTAGTTGGGATTGTTTAATTGGTATGATTGGGGTGCTAATAGTTAACTGTTGCTGTCGTACTTGCATATTGCTGCTTGCTATCTACACTGCTATTTCAAGCGTATTTCGCCAATGATTCAACTTGGCTCAATTGTTTGCTCATTCAGGTTGGCAACTTCAGAGTAGAGCCACCTGGCTTGTTCCGGGGACGTGGAGAGCATCCAAAGGTACATATATGACAACATGTGAAGACATAGCTTTGCTGTTTTGAGTTAGTTGTTTATACCTTTTGTTACATTGTTTTAGATGGGAAAATTGAAGCGGCGCATAATGCCAAGTGATATTACGATAAATATTGGTAGAGGGGCTCCAGTGCCTGAGTGTCCGATACCTGGAGAAAGGTACCGATTCTACATAATCTCTATCTGCAAATAAGCTTGCATGCATGCAGTGTTTGACCAGTCATGTGTTCTGCAGCTGGAAAGAAGTCAAGCATGACAATACGGTTACATGGCTGGCATTTTGGAATGATCCAATTAGCCAAAAAGATTTCAAGTATGTTTTCCTGGCTGCAAGCAGCTCACTGAAGGGGCAGAGTGACAAAGAGAAATACGAGAAGTCAAGAAAATTGAAGGTTACAAAATTTGATTTGTATGTATGACGGTTTTAGGTCTTCATGTCCATTGAATTTTCTTTGTGAATGTTAATGACAGGAGCACATACATAAAATCCGTGAGAATTACACGAAGGATTTCAGAAGCAAAGATGTGACTAAAAAGCAAATTGCTGTTGCGACATATCTTATAGATAAACTTGCCCTTAGGGCTGGTAATGAAAAGGTATTATCCTACTTGAACCTATTTTGGTAGCTATGGTACCTTCCAGTTTCTTCTGAATGGTTAACTTGTATTATGCGATTTTTATGTTGGCAATTTGGTTTCGTATACTTAAATTTGGCTGCAGATGTCAATTTTTTATGCTGTGTGCACAATTGCTTTCATCATTTGTAACATCTCATCTGCACCAGCACTCTTATTATCTTAAATAGCATTTGACGTTAGGTGCTTTATGACTAACTAGGTTCTATACTGCATGCACAATTTGTGTTGCAATAGCCTTATTATGTAAATAGCAATGTTGTGTCATGACTGCTCCGTGAAAGGTTACCTTAGGTGCGGTGGCTACCACGATTTTACATGATGAGATTCTCTTTGGAAGGGAAAAAAAAACCTTTTAGCATAACATTTGCTTTGAGCCTCGCTAAAATATGTGAGCATGACTTCTTATTTAAATCATTTTCAGGACGATGATGAAGCTGATACTGTTGGTTGCTGTACGCTGAAGGTTGATAATGTTACTTGTGTGCCCCCAAATAAGCTTCAGGTCTTGATCTTCACTAATTTACTTATCATGTTTGCCCTATATGATAACTTAAAATTGATGTAATACATATATGTTGGTTCATGAACCTGCAGTTTGACTTTCTTGGTAAAGATTCTGTAAGATATTTCAACACTGTAGAGGTGGAACAACTTGTGTACAATGCAGTTGAGGCATTCCGTGCTGGTACATCTTCCCACGCCTCTCTTTTTCTGTCCTTTTTATTTAAATATCTCTCTCCCTCCCTCCATATCTCTACCATTGTCTAATCAGTCACTTCTATTTTCTCTATCTGATTTCATAGGAAAGGGTCCTGGAGCAGCTCTCTTTGACAAGCTCGACACAACTAGATTGAATGCTCACCTTAAGGATCTAATGCCTGGGCTTACTGCAAAAGTGTTCCGTACATATAATGCTTCCATCACCTTGGATGATATTGTAAGTTAAAAGAAAACATTACCAGATTTCTGTTTTCTTTTATTTCAAAAATTAACTGTTTAGGTTATCACAAACTGTCTTGTCTTTAACATTGATGCATACATTGTTGCTGGTAAATTATGTACTAAACATATTATGCTTATTACAGTTGCACAAAGAGACAGAAGATGGAACTCTTCTCGAAAAAATTGCTGTATATAACCGAGCCAACAAGGAGGTGCACCTTTTTTGCTATATGAGAAAAATCAAAGTATTTGTGTTACCACTGATCTTGACTTTGGTTGCTCATTCTTCTATAACCAGGTTGCCATAATCTGTAACCATCAGCGTAGTGTATCAAAATCACATGAATCACAGATTACGAAAATGAATGAAAAGATTGATGAATTAAAGGTTTGCTTTCCACTGCAAACTACTCCATATGTCTGATTCTCCTGCCATCACATTGCCCGTTTCTTTAAGCCTCTGTTATTCTTTCCCCCTCCAGACACAGTTGGATGAGTTGAAAGCAGACTTGAGCAAAGCGAAGAAAGGGAAGCCCCTAGGCAATGATAAAGATGGGAAGCCAAAGAGGAATTTGGCGCCTGAGATGTAACGTCTAGACCCCAGCTTTTTGTAATATTTTGAACAATTTAAGCAAACGAGCATGTAGACAATCTCACAAAATCCACTTGCAGGATTCAAAAGAAGATCTCTACGGTTGAGGCCAAGATAGAGAAGATGGAGATGGATAAGAATACAAAAGAGGATTTGAAGACAGTAGCACTTGGAACATCAAAGATCAACTACCTTGATCCTAGAATCACTGTGGCGTGGTGCAAACGCCATGAAGTCCCAATTGAGAAGGTATGTTGTTTCAGGACAAAATTCGTTGCTCTGAGATTCCCTATTAAGGTACATAGTTACTTGACCTGCTATTGATTGTTTTTGCTGACTGCTATCTATCGTTTTTGCTGACAGATTTTCAACAAATCGCTTCTTGCTAAATTCGGATGGGCAATGGATGTTGACCCAGAATTCAGATTTTAGAAGCGCTAGCGAGTCAGTTCGATCCAGCTTCCTGCCCTTCTCCTTGGACACTAATTTCAGCTAGGAAAGAGCTCGGTGTTTTGTTTTTCAAGTCTCCCTGCTCCTGGAATGAAGGAAGCACCCGGCATTCTCTTTGTAGGATCCTTTTTCTTCTCCCCCTCTTGCCACCGTTCGGTCGTGTTAAGTTCTATATGCGTTTCGCCAAGGAATTAGTGCTTGTTGTGAACGGATGGATATTCAATTTATACAAGTTTATCTCAAATATAGATGAGTTGTTGATTGACCATCTCGTGGCCTTGTGGGACTGGAATTGTGTATCATTGAGGTTTCATTTTGCCACGGCTTGGACATTCTTATGTATTTGAGAACAGTTCACTCGTAATAGAAAAAGTGCTGAGGTGTCAATTTTGGTCAACGGTCTTAATCTTTTTTTTTCGAACAATGAACGGTCTTAATCTCCATCGCTCTGTTCCGTCTCACATCCTAGGCTTTGCACTGTTGTTCTATTCCGTCTTAGATGACTTTGGTCTCTGCATAATCTTTTCAATCTGCTGCCACATGGCCGGTTGCAATACTGTATGCCGGTAAGCATGTCGAACGCTACAGTTGTTTAAAGGCACCAGCACCACCTCCGCCGACAATGGGCTTGCTTCTGCTGATCTTTCTCGAGTGGAGACCAGTAAGCCTTCAGTGCTTGTGGATTTGAATTCTTTAGGGCGACTACACGCTGGCGGTGTAAAACGGCCAAACGGGGGGAAGGGTGGCCTGACCATGGGAGGCGCAGTGCGAACGAGACGACTGATGGTCGTTGGTTGAGGTGGTTGTCGCCGATTGTGGGCAGAGTAGGGATGGGGGCTTGTATAGACGCTTAGTCGCTTATGTAAGAGCCTTCATGTAGTGTCCCAATCTACAAAGGAATAAAAACTGACGCTTAAATGATTTTGTAGGCTTTAAAAGCATGCTTAAGCATCACGAACGCCCCACGAAAGTCCATTCTTTTTGTCAAGGGTTGGCCGCTTCTGCAGGTGTCGACGCACGTTGATGACTCCATCGTGGCGCAAAAAGGATGGGGGCTTAAGCGACAGGTCACGTATTGGCCCCTAGCGGCTCCTTAAGAATGGGAGTAAAAGGATGGGGGCTTCAGAGCCAACCAGTTAGGGGTATTGAAGATAAGCGTGGCGGCAGGTGGTCAATGCTGTGACATGGTGAGGCGGCGTGACGCCATCTACTATCAACACGGTAGAGGGAGTCGATGGTGAGAGGAGGGCCATAGACGAGGGCTCGTGGAGTTGTGGGTAAAAGTTTGTGTTCGGTAGCAACCTACTCGTCTCTATTCAAAATGACATTGTTTCAGACATTGCTTGATAAGGGCCTTGTTCGGTTGGTAAAAACAGCCACCGCTACAGACATGCATCTCTTGGCTCCTCTACAGGTTGGTGCAGAGAAACAAACTCTTGTTTTCTAGTTCATTTTTTTTGAATGGTTTCTAGTTCATTTTAAATGTGCACCATCAGAAATTGAGAGCAGAGGGGTCTGAGGTAAAATCTTTTGGTAGCGATCCCTAATTTTTTTTTCTATTGGTAGCGATGGTAGCGATGCTAGGTTTTTTTTAAGCTAAAGTAGCGATGCTAGTTTTTTTTTTAGAATTACACAGTACAACGCAGACACTCACAACATGCACGCACACTCACCCCTATGAATACACGTACGTACACCCTACCTCTATGAGCACCTCCGAAGGACTGAGCACCCGGCAGATCTAGAGATTCCCGAAGTCACCAAAGACGCCTCGTTGTCACGGGGACGCCGCTTACCACTTAATGCATAATGCCGGTAAGTCTTAGAAAATTCGCTCCTATCAGGAGTCGAACCCAGGACCTTAAAGGTGTTACTCGGGTGCCTTAACCACTAGGTCAAAAGTAAGCGATGCTAGTGAAGGAGTAGGAAGCGATTGGGGCACCCAGCCCAGGATCGGCCCAACAGCCTTCACCTCCACTCACGTGTGATGTTACCGAACACTCATGCTCCGTGATAACAAAACAAAAGAAGAACTGTAACGGGCCACAGCCCACTTATCTAATGCTCAGGCCTAAGGGCCCTTGGTGGGCCGACAGCTATTCTGGGCTGACGCCGGAAGTACGCGAGACCAGATTTTATCTCGCCCAGGAAAACCCCGCGGCGCGTTCATCTTTCTTTTCTCTCTCCCGTTCAGTGCGCCACTCCTTTTGTGCCCTCCTCTCTCGTGGCGGCGACGACTCGGCGAGCAGCGGCGCCCTTCCTCACGCCTTCGCCGGGCCCATAGCCGGCGACGAGCACCCACCAGGTATGGGCGCCTCCCCTCTTCCCTTGCTGCTGTGCTAAAGTGTGCTCCCCCAAACCCTAGCATAGGCTATTTGTATTCGGATCTGACCCAAAACATGCATTATATATCTACTTTCTTTGATATTTTTTGAAAAAATTATCATGTGTACGCCCATGTCCAGTACTGGGTCCGCCAGCCGCCGGTAGAGGAGGAGGAAGCAGCCTTTGCCCCCCTTTCAAAATCTGGGTCCTAATTCTGTTGTTGCCTTTGCAATTTTTTCCAGGGTTCAGCTGAGCCTGGAGCAGCGACAGTTCTCAAGCCGCCATGGTAATTCTTCTCTTGCAGGTGCCTTTATATGTTGTTGGTAGTGCGGTGCAGTTGGTTACCAATGCTTTTGTTCTCGTGTACAGTTGTTCTTCTCCTACTTCAAGGAGCTCGTGGGGAAGGAGGTGACGGTGGAGCTTAAGAACGATCTGGCCATCCGCGGGACGCTCCACTCAGTCGACCAGTACCTCAACATCAAGCTTGAGAACACTCGCGTCGTTGACCAGGACAAATATCCCCACATGGTATGACTGCTGTCGTATTAGTTATGCCGGCATAGAATTCGTGCCCTTTCGATCGATTCTATCTGTTAGAGTTTGTTGGTCACTTGATTGCTGCTTGTTACTTGGTTATTTCATTATTCATGCCATAAGGCTTTTCATTGACAATAGGAACGACAATTCTCAGCATGTTAGGTTTTGTTGATGGTACGCTTCTGCCACGTCTTTGCTATGTAGTACAGAATTTGTGCCCTTTAGATTGAATTTGTCTGTCAGATTTTGTTGGGCACTTATTGCTGCTGGTTTTTTAGGTTTTTTATGTCAAACCCTCGTTGATCAAAATAGTTGGAATAACAGGGGAAGACCACAGCAGTTATGCCTCCCTTCTCCATAATAGTATTGGATAGCGTGCTGAAAGGTTCCCTTGTTGTGCAAGTAGAGGTCAGCAGGGATGCTTTTGATGCTAATCAACTATTCTTGTGGCAACCTTGCACCACTCATATAACTACATCAATACTTACTGTCAGAGATCACTTCATAGATAATTGATGGCGTCCACACAGAAAGAAGAAAAACTTAAAATTTATCTATTGAATAGTTTGATCTACTTAGCTTTTCTGTTATGTGTGAACCTCCATATCCACTCTGCGTCTCTCTAGCTTGCACCTGACATGTTTTGTGGTGAACACTGTATAGCAAATTTACAGTCCTGTCGGTATTTCTATCAATAAAATTATGCTCAGAGATGCCTGCTGCTGTGCCTACATGTTATGCCAGTAGAAAACTCATTGCCCTTCGGACTGGATTTGGATCAGACACTTGATTGCTTCTTACTTATTCCGTAGTGGTTTTATTGCTTATGCCATCCTTGAAGGATTGACGGTAGGAACAATGGTGAAATACCATTGCAGTTATGTCCCTTTTCCGCGCATATTGGGTTGTGTGGTGGAAGGTTCCCCTGTTGTGCAAGTAGAGGTTAGAAATGGCTGCCTTTTGTGTTGCTTTATCATTCTTGTGTTGACCTTGCACAAATTATGTATTTGTGGTCTTGACTTGTGGCAGTCTTACCTCGGTTTACTATAGCAGCGATGGGTAATCAATGGTGTGCAGGATACAGAGACCACAACGAATTTATCCATGGTAGAAATCATATCAAATCGACAGTTTGTATTGTGTATTAAATGATTAAGTCGTAAATGAGCACGTTAAGGTTGTGTATGACATATGTTTTGTGATGGATGTAGTATTGCAAATTCACAATATCCCATCAGTTTATTTATACAAATTCTGTTTGGTTTCCAAGGTGATGAATTTGTATAATTGAAACAGATATCCAATGGTGTTACTCTAGCATTGATGAACTCAACTCAGTAGAATGGGTGCTTGATTGATAGATGGATCAATGACTGCTTGAGGCACCACAGTAGGGGCTTCCCTTACTGTATTTCCCTCCAAAAAATGACTGCTTGAGGCGTGCAAGCTATGCTATTTAGGTGTTACAGATAGGCTTTCTATAGATCGCTGATAGAACTATGCCAATGTGAGTTAATGTTCAAGAAATTTATGGTAACCTTGATAACGGTTACAAACTAACAATTTGATGATCTGAAAAGACAGAACTGACACTGGAGGCTTACACATATCTTGATTTCTGTTCATAAGACTCATGACTCACGAGTGTTGCAATTTGGATGTAATCAGTTTACAGCAATCTAGAATTCTTGTGACAATCTTACATGAATAATTGATTGCGCTCTTGAGTTTGTAGCACTCGGACCTTGAGATTGACTGCCTTAAAGTATATCTATTTTTGGTAATGGGTGTTCACGCTGCACACACTCAGAAGACCACACTAATGTGGTTATATGGAAGAATGGAACATTCATATTCAGTAGATTATATTATATCTAAACTCTTGCATGTTATGTACTTAAAATCGGATTAAGCCTCTACTATGATCCCATTGTGTTAATTTGTAGTGAATGTTATTCTGCAAATTTTGTGCGATGCTGCCAGGTTATGCATTTGTGTTTAGTTTGCGTTCTATTTGGAATGGTTGTTGCACAGGTGAAACAGTTGGCAGGCCTAATGATGCTTCTCCTACTTCTGTTCATGTTAATGCTGCAGATCTTACCTACACCTGTACTGCATGTTAACTTTGAAGCTTGTTAGCCCCAGTGCAAGTTACTGATAGAACTATCCATAAGAAAGCTATGTAAACTTTTTTGTTGAACAGTTTTTTGTTTGCTAAGCTAAGATTGAAGTTAATATTTGAATTAATGAGTCCATGATGTTGGATCCTATCAGTTGGCACTGCTGTGGGGCAATATAGTTGGGCTTTGGGATACCGAACTCTAAATCAATTACTAGTATATTTCTGCAGGGTGTGTGCTTTGGTATTATTTTTTCCGCACAATTGTTCTTTGGTATTACTGAACTGTGCTAGAGTAAATGATGCTTCAAGTATTCCCAAAGCAATGCTTACATATTCCTATCCGAAACCATGTTTTTTTTATCTTCCTATTTTTTTATGCCCTTATTTTGGGTCTCTATAGTGAATGTGCCATTATTCTTGCAGTGTCTTACAATAATGCTGAACCGTTTTGCAATTTATTCATTCTTTCTTTTGGAAACCTTGAATGCATTTCTTTTCTAGAGGAAAGGCACTACGAATACTCTATTTGATTAATCTTGACAGTTCTTTTTATATCCATTGTTCCATTTTCCTTTGGCAGTTATCAGTTCGAAACTGCTTCATCAGGGGCTCTGTGGTGCGGTATGTTCTGCTTCCGCCGGATGGAGTGGACATCGACATTCTCCATGACGCCACAAGGAGGGAGGCGCGCGGAGGCTGATCCTTGGTCCTCTTCCACATCCCCAATAGGATCCCTGATCTGATGTGTGAAACATGTATGCTGCGATAGACAGTGATGTTGACTGGTTGAACTCTTATCTGTCAGTTCCTCATGATAGTTGCAGTGGCAGGCATTCCAAGGTTGCATGTTCTGTTGTTAGGGATCACAACCGCTGCGCATTGGCCCTGCCTGCTTCTCCTGGATTTCAAATTAGTAATGTTGTTAGACAAATCAGGGCCCCATTCATTAGTTGAGATATTGTTTACTTGTATGCCCATGTTATTGAGATGCTATCATTAGCATGTCCTGCAAAGCGGTCGGTAATCTTTGCTCTTGAATTTTAGTCTAGGATAGGATGAGTGTGACCTGAAGTTAAAGCGACGCCACTGATAGAAGTGGACGTTGAAAACGACCGACCCTAACAAATTAAATGATTGTTGGGACGAAAAATTAATGCAATGCTAGATTGATGCTTGTTAAGCAAGAATTACATGATTGTGTTCTCAGCTGCTGAGACATCTTGCTACTCTGTTTGAGAATTATTTGGCCAATTTGGGGATTAATTAGCAGCGTGAGCTGATACCAGCGTTTAGAGAAGATTGCTTCCTAAGTTCCGGAACGCTGTGGCATAATTTCACCTCATATAATATCTTTAAAATGATGGGCGTGGAATGACACACGTAAGCTGATCATGAAAGTTAAGACTAACTAGAATGAGCCATTTTCACAGAACAAGCCATGCGTGTATATTTCATTAAGAGAAGTAGGGCGACAAATAATGAGACCTATATAATAGTTCGAATCCTCAAAATCCGGCGACCACGATAATGAGACCCTAGTCCTTAATGAAATCGAGATCCAGACAACCTTGGTTAGAAGGCCTAAACCCTGCAGTAACCCTTAACCCTCTCTCTGAGCATTGGGAAGGGGAATTCCGCAACCGCCGGCCGGACAAGGTCGCGGCACTGCGGCAGAAATTACTGAAATCCATGCTTGCTTGGAGCTGCGCTACCGTCCATCCTCACGTGCACGCTCGGTTTGTGCAAGATCGTGGTGGTTAAATTATTCCAGTAACTAACAACGGTGCCTTGTACTCTAACCCTGCATTATAATCTTTCGCTCATGCGCACCCAGAGATATGCTGATGCCTGGGAGAATCAGAAGGATTAATAACAAATGGAATGGCGTAGCCCATTGCCAACACTTTTGTACTAGCTAGTGTCAATCGAGACGTTGAAACTTGGGCCGTCCGTATTGCCACTGTGATTTCTTAAAGATACCGTATGGATCTAAAGAAAACGGATGGATTACTTGGTTTGGTTTCTTGAGAGTATGGCATCGTTTGGAACATGCGACTTTTGCACGGTAAAACTTGCTAGATTTTCTAAGTTGAAGTTCTAAAAACATAAGTATAAAGTTGCCACTATATTAATTTCTAGAAGTTCATAGTCAAAGATTAAAAAATTAAACCTAACAAGTACTCCCTTCGGACTTTTTTTGTCGACGCTCCAACAGGGTTGTAGTTCATATTTGAACTAATTGCTCTATCGTAACATCAACAAAAAAAAGAAACAGAGGGAGTAATATGAAGAAAGGAGTAGCTTTGACAGCTAATCTAGTTCATGATACACTTCTAGTGTTTTGACCAAACAAACGTGCCCTAACAACTGAAATGCTCTGTACCCGTGTGTGCTTATAAGAAAATACTATAATGGGCGAATTGCCTTGGTTTCTTGCAAGTAAATAAATGGACTCGAAATGATGAAGTCCGTACGACGGTGCTTTAACACTCGGCTCGAAGCGCAGCCGTGCCGCGCGACCTGAAGGGGCTGGAGGGAACATCTCGTGCGCCGATCGAAGGTGACATCATATGCCTCCAACACAGGCACCCACGCATTGTCCCCCACCTCTCTCTCTCTCTCCACGCCCAGAAGGGCAAACAAAAATCATGAGCCTCAAGCAGCGAGAAGAATCAGTAGTTCAGTACTACTACTAAGGTGAGTTCAAAACGTGCATCCTCCACTATAATTAGTTAGAATAATCCATTCTTTTACATACATGAACTGATAAGAGAATATATTCATACGTCCAAAAAAGCAAAACAACGACCCTCTTAGTTTGGCTTCCACACGACTAAAATCGCATACACACAAGCAAACTGGCATCTATTTTCTGCAAGATATCAGCCGTGGCAAATGCTAGCTCACCACATTTTGTACACAACGAAAATAAAGTATCCCTGTTTGTCAGGATTGACATTCAGTCTGTTCGGCAGGCTGCAGCTGCAGAAAAATAACTATGAACACTGTAGCTGCCGCAGAAGAAATAACTGAAACATTGTAGCTGCTGCAAAACAGCCGCTGCAAAGCAGCCAGGCGAACAGGCTGATTATAGCTCCAATTATTTTGTTTTATTCACAGGTGGGCCCAAAGCATACTTAACTGCATGTTCACCATTAAATGGTTAGTTACCCGTACTGTCATCCAATTCATTATGTAAATTGTGACTAGATCCAAGAACATTTAAAAACAAGAAGAAAGTTTCCTTCCCCTCAGCAGATAATTAAAGACACACAAACTTATCGCCGACAGAGAATTAGTACTATGCTTAATTTTATCTGGTCACAGATAAGTGCGTTGGAATAATATGTCACCCGACTAATTTGGTGACAATATTTCTCAATTTTTAATCATTCATTACGGTCATTCTACGTGCTATGAAAAGATAATATGAAAAGTGGTTGCTAATAGAAAACAGTACTATATATGAAAAGTAGATAATTGTGCAAGATAAATCCTTACCTTTTGGATCAATTACTCTCTACTATATCAGATGTGTCCCAATTTATGGACTTTTTGTTTGTTTTTCCAAGTGTATGGCCAGCCAAGTAAAACTCAGATTGGGTGCACCGTCACAGACGGCACCGTATCCACTTGTCACTGTAAGCAAGTTACGGTCCAAGCCTAGAAAGGAGGCTTGCTGGTGAGGTGGGCCACACCAGACATGCACACGTGCTAACACCAGAGGCCCCACAAATTGATTTGACCAATTAAAAGCGAAAAGATGTCTTCTAAGCAAAACTATCAAATACTTCAATTTATTAGAACAAATTAAAGATTAATTAGAAAGTAAGTGGTGTTTGCTGCCTTCTTTTAATTTTTATTTACTAAAGCGCTTCAAAAGCCAATATTTTTCTTTCAAGCAAACACAACTAGCTAGACAACCTAAACCCCCGTATATCAACTATTTTCTTAATTATATAATATTGGTGCCCTGGATTCCAAGTTAAGGTTTTCCATTTTCCTTGTGTATTAATTACTGTAACTTTTGTTGGTCACATCTCACATGTATTATATAGTGCATGGTTTAGCAAGTGCCTCTCCCTGGTGTCCCAGGTAACAAACACACTTACAGAGTGATGCAAACGATCTTCCTTGCAATCACAAAACAAAGCCAAGGTTTAAGGTAAAGCATAGACCATGGAGTTTCCTGGGATGTGGAAGCTACACTCACCACTAGCTGCTGGTCTACAAGCTAGTACACTCATTTATTTGAAAATTCACTGGCAGTACACTTTAACTATGCATTAAGGCCCACTAAATCTAGCCATAGCATGTGAACCACTCCTGATCCCTATGACATCATGTGCTCCAACATCTGGTAAACAGGTTTCATGTCTTTGCTTAATAACCTCCACTTGTTCTGTTCCCTGCATTATTTCTGTTATTTCCTAGGAATCATATTTGTAAACCTTAAGACTATAGGTGTATATACACAACATGCAGCTATAGTTTGTTATTATCAGAGCGTACAAAGCACAATGCAAGATATCTTATCGACCAAAAATCTCCACAATTATAGCCTAAAATAGAAAAATATCGCCCCCTAAAGGTTCGGATAACCACATCAATCGCTGTCACTAGAGAGCAAAGCAATACATTCACCATGGAATCATGAAACGTGTCGCTTAGTAGGCCAAGTTTGGCTAGCTCACACAAAAGTCGCACACATCACATTTGTTGGCAAAACATTGCAAAATGGAGAGAACAGTTTATATGCAAGTTTCATGATCACTCAACTTTCCAAAACCTACTTAACTTACAAAAGTCGCACACATCATATTTGAAGCTCCAACTGTGTTGTACAAGGGTGACAATACAGACAAGTTTGCATTGTTGTCATATGAGTAGGATGATGCCATACACTGATCCCTATTTTCAGCCAAGACAGACTGAATTAGTAGTGGATTGAAGCAAGAAGAAGGTTGTTGTGGCAGTTTTGCAGAAGAGGCAAAACTAAAATAAAAAGGAAACAAAAAGATCCCTCATTTAAAGCCGGTTTGTAGCCAGGAGAAGAGAAGAGCCCCCGAGCGAGTGGGCCCCACACATAAATAGCGACCAACCGCTGCTAAATAAAGCGTTGGCGAGGCGAAACTCGCGTCTCTTCCCCCCTTCCGTTCCCTCGCCTCGCCGTCGCCGCCGGTGAGCCGAGCAGGATGACGCAGAGCACTAGCGGCGGCGGGAGCGGCCACGGACGGGGCCACGGGTACGGCCACTACCATCAACACAGCGCGCTGTGCTGCCTCGCCGGCGCACCGCCGCTGCCGGGGGACGCGCCG
>LAPY01002025.1:19681-35229 GCA_000970635.1 Eragrostis tef | reverse complement strand
GCCGTCGACCGTGGCTGCCGCTGGAACGGCATATGCGTTCCGACACGCGCGCGACGACGTGGGTGCTGCAGAGCAAATTCGACGTCCGCATCGGATGTGCCGTTGAGGTTGGCGATGCATGAGTCCAAGAACTGGTTGTATTCAGGAGGCAGGGTAGGTACAGACAGGTCAGGGCAGCTTCATGTCTGCCCTCAGCAGCAGCCACACACAAGTTCAGAGCGGGAGAGAGAACCGAATCAAAGCTGGAGTAGTGTTCGTGACTGGTGATGTGGAACACTTTTTTTTCGAGAACACGCTTTGCGTATTTTTCATTAAGCGGAAGAAGAGAGTTTTTTGTTTTACATCGGATTATTGGGACAAGATATCCCAAAAGAATCCCTCCTTGCTACCGGTTTTGCCTAAAAACCTTGCTTAGCTTACAAACATGTTCGCTCTCGACCTCCTCCCAAGATATAGTAGCGAGCTATCCATCTAAAACACAGTGGTGCGACATTGTTTTGTTTCCCGCCAGATACCACATTTTCGCTTCCTCCTGTATCATGTTAATCAGCGTCTGTGGCAAGCAGCTCTCGTTGTTGAAAACTCGTCGACTTCGTTCCTTCCAAATCTGCCAGACGACCAGTACCACCATTGAATCAAAACCTTTTCGCAGTGCTTTGGCCACCCTTTTTCGCGACCGTAGCCACCATTCCGGTAGCTCTTCCTGGGCAGTTGGCGTTAGAGCTTGAAGTCCCACCCGACGTAACAGTTTGAACCAGCACTCTCGACTGTAAACACATCCAAGCAGCAGGTGGTCGATTTCTTCTGGTTCCTGATCACAGAACGCACATAGTCCCCGATTCGGGAGGTTGTGGCGCTGAAGTCTTGCTGAGGTCCAGCACCTCTTGTAGAGTGCCAGCCAAAAGAAGAATCTGCATTGATTCGGTGCTCTCGTTTTCCACAGTTCCTTGCCCCCCGGCATGTATTCTTGTCCATGAAAGAATGCTGCGTACGTGGAAGCGGCCGAGAATTGGCCATCACTGCTCCACTTCCAACGAAACCTGTCATTCTCCTCAGGATTTAGCTGAATCGTCTCCATGATGTCCCATACCTGAAGGTATTCCGTGAGTACTTCGACAGTGAGCTCTCCCAAGATGTCTCGTACCCAACGGCGACCATTTAGCGCATCATGTACAGTCCTGTTCTTGACGCAGCTGGTTGGTATTGCCTCAAACAGATTGGGTGCCAGATTTTTTATGGAGACTCCATTCACCCAATTATCGGTCCAGAACATGGTGGCATTCCCGGAGCCGACATCGACCAAGAGAGATGAATTGAACATCGCGACCACATTCTTTTCCTCAGTTGCCGGTAGTGTGGACCATGTTCGTTCGAGTGCCATCTGTTCTCTTCAACCACAGCCAGCGCATCCTGACTGCGTAGCCAAACAATTTGAGGTCTAGGAGTCCAAGTCCACCTCGTTCCTTTGGTCGAATTACTTTCGGCCAAGCGACCAGGCAGTGGCCACCTGACACTGCCTCAGAACCACGCCAAAGGAAAGCTCTCGTATTTTGTCGATCGCTTTGATTGCCCATGGCGGTAGCAACATAGCAATGGAGATATGGATTGGTATAGCGTTAAGCGTAGTTTCTGGTGATGTGGAACACATCAAGGTTGAGTTTTAGCTGTTGTTTGTACTGTAGAAACTAGATTTGAATTCACATTTTAAAGTCTGATATGTCAGCTTGGATGCCTTTTTTTTTCCCTGAACGCTTCCCAACTAACACACGACGCAAGACTAGCTAGCCAATCACATGACTTCACACCAGACTCGTGAACACATATGTGCGTTCTGATCGTCTCAGTAAGTCCAGGAAGAGATATATATAGTGGTATTTGTTAAGAATGGAAGCTTTTTTTGCTTTAGGAAAATTTGAGAGTCAAATAATCAATTGTTTGGATTTTTTTTTGCGGTGACTATAATTTGGAACCTTTTTAAGACGGAAGCGTTTCTTGCTTTAGAAAAGTTTTTTAGACCGAGATTTCGGAGATTTGCATGCACCCGTCTGTCACTGATGGTGATTGAGTCAAAATCTTCATGCATGCATCCGTTGCCGCCGGCGATTCATATTTGACCGAGTCGAAGGTTGAGTTTCAGTTGTTGTTTGTACGGTACCTGAAGAATGCTCTTACAACAAGATTTGAATCCACATTTGACAATCGGATATGTCAGCTTTGGTATGCCCCTGTTTTTCTCTTCTCAAGTATAAACGGGAGTTTACTCTGTAGTGGTGGACTAGTTTTTTCACTGCCATTTCCGTATTTCATCACTATAATCGGTCAACTCATAACATGGGAAGAACCGAAACTTGCAGTTTCGTTAGACGGCATGAACAGGTCAGTTGTAGCTTTGGTTTCAGAGAACCAACGGTGCCTAGCTAGTGTTCGTGACTGGTGATGTGGAAGACATAAAGGTTGAGTTTTAGTTGTTGTTTGTACTGTATAAACTACAGCTGAAGAATGCCCTCACAAAGAGATTTGAATAATACATTTGACAGTCGGATATGTAAGTTTGGATGCCTTTTGTTTTTTTTTTCTTGAAGTGTAAAACAACCATTTGACCTTGTAGTTGCGAACTAGTTTTGTAATGCTATTTCCTTATTCACCACCACAATCTTCGGTTAACTCAGAACATGGGAGGAACTGGAACTTGCAGCTCCATTAGACAGCATGAAAAAGTCTCAAAGTTCTGACTTGGTTTCACAGAAGTGCGTTGCCGTTCTAGTGCTCATGATGAGTAAACCCCACCTATTGTAAGATCGTCAACAGTGTCAAGCTCGCCGGATCACTGGCTGCCCTAATTCAGTTGTGGTGTGCTAACTGTTTTTGGTACTACTATGAAAATGACGTGAAGGCTACTTGTGTCGTTTGTCTGAACAGGTACAAGTCGTTGTGCGTCGGTTGACTTGGCCAGAGACTGTGTCCTTGAAAATATGCATGCAAGGTCAGAAGTCAAATATAGCCCTGTGCATCTGTGCTGCTGGGTTCAAGAGAAAGGCTTCAGACATCTATATAAACAGCACCTGTATCTCAAATGGCATCACAACACAACAAACTCAGCTCATCAGTACACATCAGACTCAGAAGTACAGTATCTAGCAGAAGATTACAACCAGATGGCATCCCAAATAGAGAGTCACCGTGCCGGTGCAGAGGTGGTAAAGGGAGATGCCACATGCAGGAAAAAGTCAATTTCATCACTATAATCGGTCAACTCATAACATGGGAAGAACCGAAACTTGCAGTTTCGTTAGACGGCATGAACAGGTCAGTTGTAGCTTTGGTTTCAGAGAACCAACGGTGCCTAGCTAGTGTTCGTGACTGGTGATGTGGAAGACATAAAGGTTGAGTTTTAGTTGTTGTTTGTACTGTATAAACTACAGCTGAAGAATGCCCTCACAAAGAGATTTGAATAATACATTTGACAGTCGGATATGTAAGTTTGGATGCCTTTTGTTTTTTTTTTCTTGAAGTGTAAAACAACCATTTGACCTTGTAGTTGCGAACTAGTTTTGTAATGCTATTTCCTTATTCACCACCACAATCTTCGGTTAACTCAGAACATGGGAGGAACTGGAACTTGCAGCTCCATTAGACAGCATGAAAAAGTCTCAAAGTTCTGACTTGGTTTCACAGAAGTGCGTTGCCGTTCTAGTGCTCATGATGAGTAAACCCCACCTATTGTAAGATCGTCAACAGTGTCAAGCTCGCCGGATCACTGGCTGCCCTAATTCAGTTGTGGTGTGCTAACTGTTTTTGGTACTACTATGAAAATGACGTGAAGGCTACTTGTGTCGTTTGTCTGAACAGGTACAAGTCGTTGTGCGTCGGTTGACTTGGCCAGAGACTGTGTCCTTGAAAATATGCATGCAAGGTCAGAAGTCAAATATAGCCCTGTGCATCTGTGCTGCTGGGTTCAAGAGAAAGGCTTCAGACATCTATATAAACAGCACCTGTATCTCAAATGGCATCACAACACAACAAACTCAGCTCATCAGTACACATCAGACTCAGAAGTACAGTATCTAGCAGAAGATTACAACCAGATGGCATCCCAAATAGAGAGTCACCGTGCCGGTGCAGAGGTGGTAAAGGGAGATGCCACATGCAGGAAAAAGTCAATTGAGCTGCTGGAAGAGCTCGGCCTGCCCAAGGGCCTGCTGCCGCTCCAGGACATCCAGGAATTTGGTTACAACCAGGCCACTGGGTTCATGTGGCTGGTGCAGGGGAAGAAGAAAGTGGAGCACACCTTCAAGAAGATCAAGCAGACGGTGTCCTATGCTTCTGAGGTGACTGCGTTCGCTGAGAAGGGTAAGTTAAGGAAGATCACCGGTGTCAAGACCAAGGAGCTGATACTCTGGCTCAGTGTCGTCGAGGTCTATGTTCCCGAGGCCTCGCCGGAGAAGGTCACATTCAAAACCGGCACCGGCCTCTCAGATAGCTTTGATTCCACTGCCTTTGCGCTTGGGGAGTAATCGAGAAGCCGGCAGTTGAACGAAATGAAAATGATGCTTGTATTAGTTTGTTTTCTATGTTTCAGTTAATAAATATTTTGTTACTATATCTTATATCTGTCTGATTTCAGTACACATGAGATCGAGCTACATATTTCAGTACGATTGCAGGAGTTAGCAAAAATGCTCCCTCTTCTTCCTCTGCAATGCCGGCAATGGAAACTTGCTTGGTTGAAGAGGGAAAAAGAGCTCAGCATATGAAAACTTTTTTGTACCTGAAACATCCCTGCCTGCTAGTTATTACCCGATGTCGTTTAACTTTCCTAGTGATGATCAGGAACTAATCAATGGTACCCTGTATTGAAGAATAAACCCGTCATTCATGAAATTAAAAGGAACTAAAACATTGGATCAATGGATCAGTACATTTGAATTCTAAGAAGCCAACTGAGGATCTACATGCCATGATTAGTTAAGGCCTCCAGTCAGCTCGAGCACTGTGCCATGTAAAAGGAGCACGACGGCCAGGATGGCCGCCGCCTGGTCGGCACTCGGCAACATGCATGATGCAGCCAGTGTTTGAGCCTGGCAAGCTAGATCATCGACTGTTCTTCGCCTCTCTCGTCGACTGTTCTATCTGTGCCGTTGAATAGTCAAGTGTGAACAATTGTCCATTAGGGCCCACAGCCCATTTTAAATGGCAGGCACGTGTCCTAATTATAATGGGCTTCCGCGGAGATTTAAAGTGCATTGGCCGACAAAGGATAAATGGATGATTCAAAAAAAAGAAAAACTCGGATAAACGGATCGTTGGTTTCGGAGTAAAAAAGAAAAAATGCCCGCAAGTGGCCCATCCAACACTTGCCAGATTAATCGACTCTACTCGCGCCATTACTCACGTTGGATTATAAATATCAGAATATTACAAACAACGTTGGACAAACCCACTTGCAAGTTATACATTTCTCATATCGTGAGAAAAATGGTCATATACCAACAGTTTAGACATTTCTCATATCCAGGGAACCTAAACGCTAAAAACAGTAAAACTGTCCTGTGCTAACGCTACAGTAACAGCGCAGGACCAAAAACTCCAAAAATGCTGTACTGCAGGGCAGGTCAACCAACTCAAGCCCCAAGGGTCTTATGCTTCTTCGCCGTATTCATGTAGGGCCGCAGCGTATACTCATCTGCCGCCTCGTTCTGCTCTACAGTTCCTCGTTTGATCTGTTGTCCGGCCAGAGCAACAAGTTAGAATTATGACAATGTTGACGGAAATAAACTGCGTTGTATTTACTGGATGTTGAACACGTTCCCTAACCTTGTAAAGTCGCAGTTCAAAGCGAGGCCCAACCTCCTTCAGGTCAATAGATTTGGGGCCGCCACGCTTTTCGTAGACATGGTGCCTTCACAATGTGGAACAAGATATTTCACAACAAAATATAGAGCTTGCTATACAATCTAGCTAATAATGCTGCAAACATTAGCTAGCAATGGTTCAGATATATATGGAAGAATCTATAAGAAAACACAGAAACACACCAACCTGAATGAGATGTAGTCGTCTCTATTAGCAAATGTGATTATTCGCTTAGAATCTGGCTTTGGCACAGGAAGCCCATTTTAAATGGCAGGCACGTGTCCTAATTATAATGGGCTTCCGCGGAGATTTAAAGTGCATTGGCCGACAAAGGATAAATGGATGATTCAAAAAAAAGAAAAACTCGGATAAACGGATCGTTGGTTTCGGAGTAAAAAAGAAAAAATGCCCGCAAGTGGCCCATCCAACACTTGCCAGATTAATCGACTCTACTCGCGCCATTACTCACGTTGGATTATAAATATCAGAATATTACAAACAACGTTGGACAAACCCACTTGCAAGTTATACATTTCTCATATCGTGAGAAAAATGGTCATATACCAACAGTTTAGACATTTCTCATATCCAGGGAACCTAAACGCTAAAAACAGTAAAACTGTCCTGTGCTAACGCTACAGTAACAGCGCAGGACCAAAAACTCCAAAAATGCTGTACTGCAGGGCAGGTCAACCAACTCAAGCCCCAAGGGTCTTATGCTTCTTCGCCGTATTCATGTAGGGCCGCAGCGTATACTCATCTGCCGCCTCGTTCTGCTCTACAGTTCCTCGTTTGATCTGTTGTCCGGCCAGAGCAACAAGTTAGAATTATGACAATGTTGACGGAAATAAACTGCGTTGTATTTACTGGATGTTGAACACGTTCCCTAACCTTGTAAAGTCGCAGTTCAAAGCGAGGCCCAACCTCCTTCAGGTCAATAGATTTGGGGCCGCCACGCTTTTCGTAGACATGGTGCCTTCACAATGTGGAACAAGATATTTCACAACAAAATATAGAGCTTGCTATACAATCTAGCTAATAATGCTGCAAACATTAGCTAGCAATGGTTCAGATATATATGGAAGAATCTATAAGAAAACACAGAAACACACCAACCTGAATGAGATGTAGTCGTCTCTATTAGCAAATGTGATTATTCGCTTAGAATCTGGCTTTGGGACAGGGAAAAGATGCTTGAGAATGTTGGCAGTCCTTTCACCAGCCTGCAACAATAGAGCTTGTCAAACCATTGAAATGGTACAGGCTGAGACAGTGCCCGATGCTCTATAAGAAAGGATGATAGCAAATGTACAGATTTGTTAAGAATTTGGTTCACTGCAGCCAATTTTTTTTGTATATGTCAATCAAGCAGACAATGATTGACAGAAACTCAAAAAAATCAATTCAGGCTAAATCAAATAAGTGAAAAAATGGAGGCGCTCAGTTTAGTAGTTTGAATGGACTGAAGCTTGTCTTCACAGTAGATAGCACATCTCAGGTTAACGAGAGAAAAAATCATAGCAGCCTCCACATTGAGTGCATCAAGATTCACAAGCAATTATCAGATTGCAGAATCACAATGAACAAGACTAAAAGGAGCTGCCAAATAATTTCGGTGATACAGTGCATCACTCAAAAACCAAATCTGTAAATGTTTGATTAAGCGCAAATCTAAGCATGCTGAAAATTTCTGGTCACTAGCAGTATTAAGCCAACCAAAAAAAAATGAACACTTTGTCATATTAAAAATGGATTCAAGCAAAACAAGGCTGCAAGTAGTGGAGGTGCTCAGTTTAGTAGTTTTGAATGGATTGAGATTTGTCTTCAAAATAGCAAACACATTTCAGGTTAACGAGAAAAAACATCATTGCACCCTCCAAACTTCATTTTATCATGGGCATGATCACAAGGACTCAAATGAAATTCAGTCAGATAAGGATAGTAGGCATTGGTCAAAATGAACTGGCTCTCACACTAAAAACAAAGGAAGAGAAACAAACAGCACTAACATTGTAGCCTAGCAGTGGAAGTGGAGGTTCTCAGTCTTGAGATATGAATGGATTGAATTGTCTTTCATAGAAAAAGCAAGTCTCAGGTTAACGAGAAAGACATCATCGCAACCTCCAACTTTGTCAGAGAAGTAGAGTTCAGGGATGTACGACACCAAAACAGAATGAATAAACTTTTAGAGAAATGTGCTAAACACCATCAGTTTGCTATATCTAGTATCAACGCTGCTCAGCACTTCTTTTGAATGGATAGTTTTATCCTCATAATGTATCAGGTTAACGAGAAAACCATCATCGCAGCCACAGAAGCATAGAGTAGAACTGGAGGTGCTCAGCATTTCATGATTCAAACGAACATCATATGATTGTTGGCGTAAGAATCAATGGGGTTGAGTGTGTGTGCGAGAGATAGATAGAGAGAGAGAGAGAGAGGACTCAGATTTGAGAGAATCATCACAGCGGCCTTCAGTTCTTTTTTGTGTACATGGATGTGCTAATCGACAATGTTCCCACATACATAAGAGCGAACAAGGTCAACAAAAAACCAAATGATTTGTCTCTTTCACTTAAGCATGTTCGCTTCAAAAATATCTAACAGCTATGACTAACTACTAAATGCTGGCTCAAATAACAAGTTCAAGAACGCAACAAGAGACACTCATGATGATGGAAAAGAATAGAATGAACAAAATTGCACAGTGTTTAGTGTTTACATCAAAAGAACAGGTATTTTGAAGTGACACAACACAAAATGTTCATGTACAGAGTACCTGGGTTGTGAAGTTGTCTAGTATTAAGTGGGGGTAAGCTTCTGACATTTTACCAATTGCCTTCCTGTCTTTAATATCATGCCGTGTCACCTGCACAAAACAAACTTCAGGTTATCAGCAAATGTGGCCATCCATGTCAATGGATCAGGATGGCACTACTTATATAAGAGGTAAGCACACCTACCACATTGAGCAACCCAAAGTATGCAGTTGGACCATGAGGTAGATGGCTGACAATCAGACCATCAGGTTGACCACGATGCTCATGGACCAAAATAAGGTCAGTTATGCTATGTGCACGGCAAGACTCAACAATTTCCGATATGACCTGTCAATGAGAAAAGGCATATCATTGAGAAACTAAGACGGCAAAACAGTGAATTACAAAATGGATGAAACGGCAACCTGTGCACTATTAAACATCACCCAGACATAATGTAAACAACATTTGTTTCCTATTGCGAGGATTACAAAATGAGATGATGAACAGAAGAATTACAAACAAAGTAAAGCTGATTCATTATACCTGACCTCCACGATTCATCCTTTGTGCATTGGGAAAGACAACCTTCAGCTCCTGTCAAACGAACAGAACAAAGTTCATTAGCTCAATGCACGGCAACACTTCAATCCACTGACAGCACCTCATTTTCCAGAAAAAAAAAAGATACATACTTTGGCAAACTGAGTCAGTGGTTGGCTGGGATTGCGAGATGTGGTCAGGAGTATCTTGGGTTCCCCAAGGCCAGCATTGGCGTACTCATCGTCGATAAGGTTTTTAGGAACTGCACCAAGGAACACACCGTTAGCCGCACAGAACAAGCTCATTTCCCTCCGCACGCTACGGAGAACTCGAACGGGAAAACAAGAACAAACTGAAGCAGGGATTCGGGGGAACGTGCCTGCTCGCTCCTGGTCGTCGAGGTCGATGAGGCGGCGTAGCTCGTGCTCCTCGTTCCGGAGCTCGGTGGGGATGGGCTTGCCCTCCTCGAGTGCCTCCCGGACGCGGCGCTTCTTCTCGAGCAGCACGCGCTCGGCGCCCTCCGCGTGCTTCCGGTACAAGTAATCCCTCCGCTGCCGCACCAACCGCCGGTTCATCCCGACCAACTCCTACTCCTCCTCTCCACTCCTCACGAGCAGCAAAAACACGCAAAACCCTATGCGCTTGATCTGTGCGGCGGCGATAAACCCTAGCTACTCAGGTTTGAGGTTCTCCGGCGGCGGCGGGTTGGAGCTTGTGACTCGGTTTAATAGCGGAGCCGGTGGGCTGAGATGGGCTTACAGGTGCGCCCGAGTCCCCGAGGTTTGGCCCATGGGCTGAGTCCGCACATTGCGTCTTCGCAACGGTACGTGAAACTCTGGACTCTCCAACAAGGATATGCTCAAATTGTGATAAAGAAGCTCTCATGTAGACCTACTTCCTATATATGATGAACCTTTAAGATACTCACTCAAGCGAGTGCGAAACTTTTTAATCGTGTGCATTTTGTGATAGAAGGTAGTGATTTCAATGAAAATCTCATATGTTAGCTATCATAACTCTTACGCTTTTGATTTCTTGAAGCATGAGATTATGATAGGTGACTTTCTCCCTCCAAGTTCGTTCTCTCAGTTCACAGAAGCTACTTTTGACCAACTGAGTCTGAAAGCATAAGAAAAAAAGTCACTTCAAATTGATTTTAAGGTACAATGGACTCCTTTCACACATTGTTGACAATGGATGATTTTATGAGTCTTAGGATCAGCAGGTCCGAGTGTGTGTTTATAGGAGTAAATGCTCGTACATGAATGCCAACATCCATATATGCACTATTTGAACAAAAAAGAATTCAAACTACTCACTCTGTCCTAAAATAACCCTATTTCTAGAGTTTGTCAAAGTCAAATAAGATTGTTTGACCTGTTTTGTAGAAAACAATTACTAACATCAGAGAAACCAAATATGTGGATTATGAAAAATATAACTTATGATATGCCTAGGGATACTATTTTGACAGTATAAATAATTTCATATAATGGTCAAACTTAAGTTGATGTAACTCTGATCCATTCTAGAAGTAGATTTTTCGTGGGAAGGAGGAAGTATTCCTCATGTCATGTAGATCTATTTTCAGGTGAACTGACTCCGCCAAGGCAAGATTTCTCCCATAAAATCTGATCTAAAATGATAGCGCAAGGAAATAAGGAGTATGATCCAAAATAAAAGGGAATAAAACATGTTCAACTATTTTTTAATATTTTTTTCAGCTCTTGATGAACAATCACATAGCACAGTTAGGCAAATGTCGCTGCCCACCTGTACCTTACCTGAAAACATTTGGCAGCCAGCTCCGCACGCCAATTAAAGCGCCACGTCATGGATCCACCCAGCTCAGCTGATTACCACGTATACCCTTTCCTCTCCACACCCACTCAGACGAGCATTTCCTACCAACCAAGGGGTAGAACCGTCATTTGGGATGGCTAGTTCGTCCAAGGAAAAACGATTGCGCGCATTTCCCTTGCATCCTTTTTTATGCCCGGAATTGCGAGACAGGAGGACACGGGAGAGCGACCAAACTTTCCCATTTGCCCCTCGTTTCTTGGTGATTTCCCCTCCCTGTTCCCATCGATTAGTGGGCGCCCTCTTCCCAACTTTCCGATCGAATCCGTCGGAAACCATAGAAAAGACATTTTTCGGCCCGATTTGTGGCTGTGTTTTTGATTCGTTCGGTTCTTTGGAGAGGAGGATCATTCAATCAGAGAGGGAGCACGAAGCCACCATGAGCGGCGGAAGCGGGAATTTCCTCGAGATCCAGCCTTCGGAGCTCTCATTCCCATGTAAGTCCTCCTAGATCTCGTCTCCAGATCGAGGTGTTTGGATCATCTAGAAATGTTGTCACCACTGATGATTTCAGTGGATCTTGGTCAAAGCCTGGATCTTGGGACAGGAGCGAGTTCCGTGATCTTTCATCAACGGGTCTGTGAGTCAGGCTTAGAAATGTGAGGAAGAGAGCTTCTTCGTTTAGTCTCCTGTCAATGAGGCACTAGTTTTATTAGGCCGATCTGTTCTTTTGCTTGGTAGTTTCTTGATGCAAATGATGTTTGAGACCTATTTGAAGGCATGCTTCTAACGCTCATGTGGCAGTCACTTGGCCTTCGGAGGGTTTGGGATGCGTTGTAACTTTTTGTTGTTTACATTTGTGGTAACGTGAAAAATGGAATTGGCCCCTTATATTTCTGTTCCTTGGATGTTACACTCCTGTATGTATGGTAAGAGGATGGGTGTTTGTCTTGGTAGCTACTTGTGAACTGAACTGCAATGCATATCAGTCAGAGAAAAACTCAGCCGCAATGTACTGAGTTAGTGTTCGTATTGGTCGCATTTCTGCATTATTTGCCTTTTGGTACTGTATCGAACATTCAGTGGATTACTCTGCCTTGGTATTTCTAGTGCCTGATGCAAATTTTTGTGCATGCAGTTGAAATAATGAAGCAGAGTTCATGCTCCATGCATCTCACCAACAAGACTGACCATTATGTAGCATTCAAGGTATTTTTTTTGCCATATGCACTGTTCCATGCTCCAATATATTTTAGTTGCTCGTACATATAGGTTGCCTCTTTGAAATGTGAATCTTTTACATCATGTATGGCTCACAGGTCAAGACAACTAACCCGAAGCAGTACTGTGTGCGCCCAAATATTGGTGTCGTGTTACCTGGGTCAACTTGCGATGTTACAGGTAGTTCTCAATCTATAACATAGTGATAGAATAGCTTCATTTTATAACTCTGTTTCACTTTGAACGCTTTTTGCTTATATGTTTGCTTAACTTCCTGTTCTTTTTGTTTTTGGTTAGTAACAATGCAAGCACAGAAGGAGGCGCCTCCTGATATGCAGTGCAAGGACAAGTTCCTAGTTCAAAGTGTTGCAGCTGAGAATGGTGCAACAACTCAAGATATCAATGCAGCAATGGTAACTGCTCTGGCACCCTTCTGTGGTGTTATTTCTGATTTGCATGCATTTGTTTTCTCACTAATCATGATCATCTCACATGACATTTATTTTTGTGCCTTCACGGTGACAGTTTAATAAGGAGCCAGGGAGGCATATAGATGAATTCAAGCTGCGTGTAGTTTATGTGCCAACAACTACACCGAGCCCCATCCCTGAAGATTCGGAGCTAGGGAGTTCTGCTCACTCATTTGCACAAGAAAACGGGACCTATCATTCAACGATGCCACAATCTGTAAGTCGTATCTTTATTTCAGCTAGTTTTGTAATAATTCTTCTTTATATTTTTTTCCGAAGATCTATTGAATATTTATTTCTAACCAACGTGTCACTTTTAGGCATCTAGATCATCTACTGAACCAGCGAAGGAGAAATCCTCTGAGGTAGGACCTCTATGATTGCCTCTCTTTTTCGACAGCCAATGTTGTTAGATTAAAAAGTTAGGAACTTGCAAGGACCTCCAATGGCATCAACTGCATTGGAGTCATGTGATGTGCGCCTGCTTCTTAGTCTGTACTCTAACTGATCAGCTAACATAAATAGATAATAGTTTGATTGTTAATAAAGACCAAAATTACATTATTAGATAGAATTAATCTTGACATCCACAATGAATCTCAGCAGTGGATGATCAGATGGACGGAATTGGTCTTGACATCCCTGGTGAATCTCAATCCTTCAGAATTTGGAAGTATATGCCAGCTCATACATGTCAAGTTACTATATGCCATGCCTGATAGACAGAAGGATTCCTCAATGATATTTCCTGTCATGAATTACATGAAATAAAGAAAGCTGTATGTCCTTTGGCAGAAATGATACTAACCAATTCAGATGTAGTCAGGATTATAGCCACTATGATGTTTTTTTTTTTTTAAATGTTAGATTGAGGTCTGTAGGTTCATAACCATCCTGAATAAGTGGTGTATTCATCTGATTTGGGCAGAACCCTGTCAGTTTGGTACAACAGATTCACATATCACCTGAATGATTTGTTGATTGTGTCGAGATAGATAGTGAGTAGTGTATTGCATCCCATGCTAGTTTTCTAAACATGATGATTTCACATTGTTGACATGCCCTATCCTGCTGTGAATGCTTATTGTGCTAAGCCATGATATGGTGCACACATGAGTTGTAACATGATGGAAAACTTAATTTTCTTGACCTCAACAGTATATAACACTTTGGGTTTTGAATTTTGATGATTTACACTGTTTGGTGGCTGTTAGGCAACGACCATGATATCCAAGCTAACTGAGGAGAAAATGTCTGCTATTCAGCAAAACCAGAACTTGCGGCAAGAGTTGGTATGTTATCTTGACATTTTGGCGGTCTATATCTCGTTTGTAACATTATTTTTGGTATTGGTGCTTTATACTGTTTTCATCCGAAAGATTATTTTAGGGTCATAGGTTGTTGCTTGATTCTCTAATCATTACTGTCATAATTGTGGACACCATTGGCCTTTTATGCAAGCTAAAGTTAATGCTTATGTTAGTGATTTAGTCAGCATTGTTAAGGGATTAAAATCAGTATTCTCGCAGTTGCTGGGACTTTGGAAGAGTTTATAAATACGAGGTAGATTAAGAGCATGAATATAATGGTTTTTGTTGAACCATGTGTTGTTGTGGTTGGTCAGTTTGTTAATGATTTTACTTTATAGCTTGTGGATGATAGACTTTCAATTTTATAAGGCCCTCTTAATCCCCATTGAGGCAACCAAGTCTCAACATTTTGTTAAGTCCACATGCATTTTATGGTAGAAAACACAATAAGCACAATGGCCTGTGTGCTTCTCTGAATGTCGATTAGACAAACTGTGGGCTTAACATATTCATATAAATCTTTGTGTTTGAATCAGGATCTTCTACGAAAAGAAAGCAGCAAAATCAGTGGCGGGGGCTTCTCGCTCACCTTCTTGGTTGTAGTTGGTCTTCTGGGCATCATCGTTGGTTTTATCCTCAAGAGGACATAGTAGGAGGCAGTTCCCAACAGAGTTCTGCTCCCAGGAACACCTACCCCCACAGGTTGGCATGCCGCCCCTTGTGTTTTTCCTCCTAAACGGAGAGCTTGTTCTAACGTGTAACAACAGCCCTAGAAGCTTTGGTTTGTGTACATTGTGGTGGTTGTTCATACATTTCGAAGAGTTTTTTTTCTTTTTTTTTTAATTTGGTAGACTTTGTTTTAAGCCTAACTGCCGCAACCTGTCACATTCATCATAATCTCTTTATTCTTTCTGATCTCATATTTATCAGTCAGTTTCTACCCAGTTCGTGCTCATAACTGTTACCAATCTCCAATTCAGACTGATACATCTCATCATGTGAACTGTATTATCGTGCTCATAACTGCATCCAGGATTCGACAATACATGCTCCAGTTTGAAATCAAACCTCGTGGCCATAACCGCAATAAGAATTCGACAATACATATTCTAGTTTGAATTGTTGTTACAAATGCCACAAGTAGTACTAATTTTTGAAGGCAATAAATTAGCCCTAGGTTAATTACAATACCCTCCTACATACTTCAGTTTGAAATTGTTCTGCCATGCACGAAACCTAAAGATGTCAATATGTCATCATGTCGGAACCGTGCAAGTCTCCGGGTGCCCGTCATGCTTGAGCAGCCAGCCACGGCCTGGCCGCCGGGAGCCATACCGTCGATGAGGCCACACGCTCGCCCGCGGCCGCCTTCCCTTCTTCCTCGTCGACTTCTCCCTCCCCTTCCATGGTCAGCCTTGACAGCCAGTCCTCGCCGCCGCCCCGCCGTGCCTTCCCCGCCGCCGCATTGCCGCTGCTCCCGACTTCAGTCACGCCGGAGACGCTCTCGCCACCGCCTTCTCCTCGGATCGCCCCGCTGCTGGCGTCGGTGGTGAAGCCGTGATCGCCGCCGTCGCTCCCCGACGTGTCCCCAG
>LAPY01002024.1:75122-86151 GCA_000970635.1 Eragrostis tef | reverse complement strand
CAGCTCGCCGGGCTGCAGTGGCGCGCGGCGGACAGGCGCGCCGCCGGCCAGGAGACGTGGGGCAGCAGGATGCGCGGCCGGGCGACGACGCCGTCGTGGTAGGCCGGGTCCCCCGGGGGTCTTAGATAATCAAATTCCAAATTGCCCCCTTTCTCTTCTCCTCTCGCTTTGAGATCGGCCGTCGGCGCGGTCGGTGAAGCTGTCTGTAATTCACGCTGTCCTGCAGCGTTCATTTTCGCACTTGCTTCAAGTGCAGAGGAGATAATAGAAACTACAGTGTACATAAGTGAATATTCATCATTTTTAACAACCTCGGACTCGAAATTTACTCCTAGTGCAGCATCACGTTATGAAATTGAGAGAGCATAAAACCGTTCGTATCCGTACGTTCCTAGTAAATGAAAAACCACGTAATTCTATATTGAAACTAAGTAGACCTCGTACATACACAAAGAGTATCATGAAAAGAACAGTGACAAACGTGGCATTTAAGATACGGGTAATTAGTATACGAAGAAATTCACCTACAGAAGGTTCATGAAAATTTTGAGTCAAAATATAGATTGATAGACATGTCAGGATCCACCGTCACATAAATTTTGAGTGACAAAAAATAGTGGAATATACAAAAAAAAAGGCTAAATAAGCCTATGAATATATGTGAGTTGCGTTTGTTAATGTATAATTCACATCTGCTATTATTCATGTGCCGAATCCTCTCTTTTTGTTGCATTTTTGCACAAGTTTATGTGAAACTACTATTCTCTATCAATCCAAGTTTTTGTTGAAATTATTTGTTCATTGCAGGTCCAAGTTAATAACACCATACTAGACCCGTCGCAACATAAAATAAAATAAAATAGAATCTTGACGTTGTTCTTTTGCGAGGGAAGTGTGTGTGGCCAAATGTGAACAATCAAATGCAGAGAACAAATGGTGAGCCGAGAACTAGAGGGACTACCAAAGTATCAATCCAGGAAATGGTGTGGCGGCAATACGAGAATATTTTCTATGTTACAGCAATTCTTGGATGAATTGATGTCCTCTCATAACAGTGGGTCAACTTAAATTCAAATTAGCTAGTAGCTATTATACGTTAGGTTACCACAGTTTAAAATATTAAGCGATACGAGAGTGCAGAATCCTTTGGAACAAATTAAAGTCATTGAAAAAGTTTCAATTTTATATAAGTCCAGTTATTAGATGTCTACATCTTTTTTTTTTCTTTAATCATAGATGTCTCCATCCTAACTGGAGGTGTCACGTTCGAACGCATTCAACTGCATAGACTTTCTCCAATCCAAACAAATGTGCCAGGCCCTAAACAGTAACAGAACGCAGCTTTCACTTTTTTTAAGTAGCCATTCATCAGCTTTTCACTCCTTTTCAGTAAAGGATTCTCCTCGATCAAGTTTATCTCACTCGGATGCCAACGAGTGCAACATTTGTATTAACTATGTTTCAAAATATATGCAGCTGTTAACTTTCAGACATCATATTTGACCACTTGCCTTATTAAAAAAATATGAAAATATTATTAGTTTTATTACGATTTGTTTTATTTTTGGATATATTTTAAACATGACTTAAATTCCAAATTGCCCCCTTTCTCTTCTCCTCTCGCTTTGAGATCGGCCGTCGGCGCGGTCGGTGAAGCTGTCTGTAATTCACGCTGTCCTGCAGCGTTCATTTTCGCACTTGCTTCAAGTGCAGAGGAGATAATAGAAACTACAGTGTACATAAGTGAATATTCATCATTTTTAACAACCTCGGACTCGAAATTTACTCCTAGTGCAGCATCACGTTATGAAATTGAGAGAGCATAAAACCGTTCGTATCCGTACGTTCCTAGTAAATGAAAAACCACGTAATTCTATATTGAAACTAAGTAGACCTCGTACATACACAAAGAGTATCATGAAAAGAACAGTGACAAACGTGGCATTTAAGATACGGGTAATTAGTATACGAAGAAATTCACCTACAGAAGGTTCATGAAAATTTTGAGTCAAAATATAGATTGATAGACATGTCAGGATCCACCGTCACATAAATTTTGAGTGACAAAAAATAGTGGAATATACAAAAAAAAAGGCTAAATAAGCCTATGAATATATGTGAGTTGCGTTTGTTAATGTATAATTCACATCTGCTATTATTCATGTGCCGAATCCTCTCTTTTTGTTGCATTTTTGCACAAGTTTATGTGAAACTACTATTCTCTATCAATCCAAGTTTTTGTTGAAATTATTTGTTCATTGCAGGTCCAAGTTAATAACACCATACTAGACCCGTCGCAACATAAAATAAAATAAAATAGAATCTTGACGTTGTTCTTTTGCGAGGGAAGTGTGTGTGGCCAAATGTGAACAATCAAATGCAGAGAACAAATGGTGAGCCGAGAACTAGAGGGACTACCAAAGTATCAATCCAGGAAATGGTGTGGCGGCAATACGAGAATATTTTCTATGTTACAGCAATTCTTGGATGAATTGATGTCCTCTCATAACAGTGGGTCAACTTAAATTCAAATTAGCTAGTAGCTATTATACGTTAGGTTACCACAGTTTAAAATATTAAGCGATACGAGAGTGCAGAATCCTTTGGAACAAATTAAAGTCATTGAAAAAGTTTCAATTTTATATAAGTCCAGTTATTAGATGTCTACATCTTTTTTTTTTCTTTAATCATAGATGTCTCCATCCTAACTGGAGGTGTCACGTTCGAACGCATTCAACTGCATAGACTTTCTCCAATCCAAACAAATGTGCCAGGCCCTAAACAGTAACAGAACGCAGCTTTCACTTTTTTTAAGTAGCCATTCATCAGCTTTTCACTCCTTTTCAGTAAAGGATTCTCCTCGATCAAGTTTATCTCACTCGGATGCCAACGAGTGCAACATTTGTATTAACTATGTTTCAAAATATATGCAGCTGTTAACTTTCAGACATCATATTTGACCACTTGCCTTATTAAAAAAATATGAAAATATTATTAGTTTTATTACGATTTGTTTTATTTTTGGATATATTTTAAACATGACTTATTTGTTTTTATATTTTTATAAAAATAATATTAAATAAGACGAGTGATCAAATGTGATGTCTGAACTGCTTAGTATATTTTAAAACAGAAAGAGGACTAGTTTGCATTCTCACCTTACCCTTTAGTACTCACCAACTAAATAGGGTACAATTTGACTCTCTAGGCAAGCATTAAATCATGTTGAAATAAGGTATAATTCTCAAACCCATTGGAAAAAAAGAGACACGTTTCGTGGTACTACTCTGTTGATAACAGCACGTCAGCTCACATCACGTACCGGCCCACTGGTGCCACACTTGCCCAGTTGCAACCGCCGTGTCCCGTCGTTGTCTCGTTTCGCCAGTGGCCGGGTCGACTCTGACTGTCGACATGCCTGCGGCAGCAAAACCACGGCACGTACCCAGTTCCCAGCAAGCCGACTGGAGGCAACTTGCCTCGGCTGTAGATATCATGACTTCATGAGGATATCCTGGGGACTGGGGAGATAAACAAGTGCCTCGGCAACTTGGATAGTTGGACATGAATATCAGAAAGAGAAATGTGCAAGGACTGCCGGAAGCGCCGAACAATTCTGATATGAATCCTCCTCAGATCAAGAGGAAATAATGAATCTGTCCATTCAGATAAGAGTACATGAAAGCACAGAGTTAAAGAATATACACATTCGATGCATCTATAGAATCCTAATACTCTATTCACTAAGTCCTCCGAGATCACTACCGGCGGCAGCAAAGTATGTTTCCCACCTAATCACCTTGCTAGGTGCATCAGTATGACGGCTTCACTCGCAAGAAAAAAGTATGACGGTTTCACTCAGGTTCCAAAAAAATGCCGTCCACGATCTTCCTCAATCTAGTTCACCCTTAAGCAAAAGAACAAGCGCAATCCAAGACTCACATTAGCGTGAGTGTCACCATTCTTTATGTAACTTTAGGCAAAAGGATTTCCAGTTGATACAGTGCCAACGGGTATGTTCCTGACATTCAGAAAATAGTCAGGATAATGGTTTACACTAAAGCAGGCAGCATGCCAGATTTCCTTACCGTAACGGAGAGTTGGGGGGCTGCTCGACAAGACATGGTAGTCCACCTAAAAATGCATAGGTTGTTAGTCATATCGGAAGGTCTTAATATGCAGTAACAGCAGTAACAGTAATCGTTAATAGATGCTGCCCGCGAAAGCATACCAAGCACTGCTGATGGAACATAACCACAGGGACTACTGGAGAACCATGCTTCAGGTAAACCATCAAGGAAAGCTGGTAAGTCTGGATTAGGCAAGGCCTCTTGCAATGAACTCACGTCCATGAACTGCAAAAGCTACATCATGTAAGAAATTTGGTAGCCAGTGCAATCCAGAAATTTGGTTGCAAGTGAACCATGGTAGCCATCACTAGATACAAACCGCAGGTTGGGAACTGGGATTAAGACCAAAGTTTTTAGAGGTCATTATAACTTCCATATTACCCAACAGACAGATAGGATATTATTCAAACATACAACATATTATTTTGTCATCAGCACAACACAAACAGTTTCCCATAATATCTCGCGCGAGAGCCTCGCGTCTCTGTGTCTTTCTACATGAAACCCTCAGAACTAACTGGAACCAGGAAAAGGAAACACACGGGGAAGGGTAACAGAAGCAGGGGAGGCTTTTTCAAAGCGCCATCCATGGGGGACAGTGGCATGGATGCCATGTCATTCCATTCAGCGGTAAAGTTCAGTTTTGACCTCATACGCACCACTTAAATATAATATGTGATCCGTTTGAGCAATTTGCAAGAAGAATGACCCACTTGCACCCACCATGCAAGTTATTGTACTCACCACACAAGTTACTCATATGATATCTATTGCAGAATATTCTGGAATACAGTGCTAGTTCTTGAATTTTCATCTATATCCTACCCCAACTTGCTTAAGACTAAAATGTTTTGTTTTTGTACAGTAATTTGTAAAACTAGACAGCTCTACCTTTTAGACTTTTAGTCCCGGTCACAGCCAAATCTACTGGTGCATTTCGAAGGATACACACAAGTCTCAAACTCGACGGCACTTCAAAAGATACTACCAGTTGAGATGTTAAATGGCGAGTTAAGATTTCATAACTTTCTATACTATCAAAGCTCCGACAAATATGCTGCATTTCCAGATGTCAAATGACTTTGTGCTGTTATTAACATGTGTCAATGGTGTTCTAGACTATAACTGAATTGTAGATTATATAATGCATGGTGTTTACAGCATCGTAAAATGGTGAGACAGTTTAAGCCTTACTAGCGCATTTTACAGTTTACAAGATTTTGACTCATTAAGGGAGAAAGCAACTTAAGGACAGTGATTATAATGCAAAAAAAATGATCAGACAAAGAAAACTGCAACAATTCTTTCAGTTTTACAAGCAATGGGCAAATATAGTGCAAGGAAGAACCGAATAAATGACATACCAGATCAGGAGCCTTTGAATCAGTGTCAAAAGGAAGATCAAATGGATTGAACGACACCTGCGCAGTAGAGGTTTTTCCCTGCAAATGAATGTACAAGTGCAAAATGCCTTCAGAGGAAAAATATATGTAAAAAGTTCATTGGCACAGGAAATCAGAAAAGACATCTCACTTAGAGAATGCGACGTACCGGAGATGACTCAACAAAGGCAAACGATGTATTCTGCGATAATCTAACCACGGATACCCTATGGGAATCATCATCATGAGACCCCTACAAGTAAGGAAATAGTTTAGCGTGGGATTACTAATAAACCACACAAGAAGGAAGAAGGAAACATTGTACCTCTGAAGCTACAGAGTGTGTAAATGGATTGCAGGGAATGTTTATGCCATTTGTGCCCTCAACACTTTGCGACAGCTCACTAGGTGGATTATGAGCAATGATCCCATTTATATCATCAAATGAATGCCACTGCAGCCAATACACAACCATAAGGAACAAAATGGAAGTTCAGAGAAGCGGATAAAACTCACATCCAGCAATCAAAATAAAAATACCATATTAAAAGCCCAAAACTCAACTCACATTGATACATTTACATGATTTCCTCACCTGGGAATTATTTATGTCCATTGGTCCTTTAGGCTCTTGTGATTCGGTATTCAGTAATGAAAGCTCTCCAGGGAAAGTGGGTTGGGTATTATCACCGGTGCCATAAGAAACGCTACAAGGCTGAGAAATAACAAATGTTCAGATTTTAAATGCAGGGTCTGAAGCAATTCCATACTGGAACCTCAATGCACTCAGCTTTTACAGTTTCAAACATTTTTTTTAAAAAAATGCATAATACAGTTAAATTCACATGGAACAAACTGCATTTATTGCATTCATATGTTGGCAAAAAGAATTAAGCAGCGAAATTGTCTAGTGCAACAAGTATGCTCATCACCTGTGAACTGCTTGTATCAAGAAACTGATTGGTAACTGAAGCATTCTCCTTAGAGAACTGGAACCATGTTGGTTGATCATTTCGCCCAAATGAAAACAAATCACGAGTTATGGCCTGTTTATCTTTTCCTGTGGCAGCAATGGCAGAAAACCCAGTGACTGAAGGTTGTTTTTCTTCAGGAGGTGTATCAAATGTAGCCCACCCAGCATTGTCCAATGACGGGGCTGCTGACAAGATTTTATCAGCAGAAGGAGTTACAGGAGTCATAATGGCAAAAAAATCTATAGATCGATCAAAGCTATTGACAGGATGTTGCTGCATGGCTATAGGATTAAAGAGATCTCCATTTGCAGCACTTATTGCATCAGAAAAGGCTACAAAATTTGGTGGAGTGGAGTTTGTCGATTTCTGAATTCCGCGAACATTATCGTCCTCAAAAATCAAATCAGATAAGCTTGATTTACCCGATTTAACAGAGATTGAATCCACATTTCCTGCTGATACAATTCTCTGCAAGAGAAACCAAAGATATTAAATATTTTCTTAGATGTGATATAAGAAGCTAAAGCCGACAGCTTTTGATAATGACATCTTCATTTCGCCCAAATGAAAACAAACCACGAGTTATGGCCTGTTTATCTTTTCCTGTGGCAGCAATGGCAGAAAACCCAGTGACTGAAGGTTGTTTTTCTTCAGGAGGTGTATCAAATGTAGCCCACCCAGCATTGTCCAATGACGGGGCTGCTGATAAGATTTTATCAACAGACGGAGTTCCAGGAGTCATAATGTCAAAAAGATCTACAGATCGATCAAAGCTATTGACAGGATGTTGCTGCATGGCTGTCGGATTAAAGAGATCTCCATTTGCAGCACTTATTGCATCAGAAAAGGCTACAAAATTTGGTGGAGTGGAGTTTGTCGATTTCTGAATTCCGCGAACATTATCGTCCTCAAAAATCAAATCAGATAAGCTTGATTTACCCGATTTAACAGAGATTGAATCCACATTTCCTGCTGATACAATTCTCTGCAAGAGAAACCAAAGATATTAAATATTTTCTTAGATGTGATATAAGAAGCTAAAGCCGACAGCTTTTGATAATGACATCTTCACCAACTGGGAATTAGTGAATACATGAGAAGTCTGTACCTTTGATTGATCTTGCTGCACAGGTGCACTGTTATCAAGAATATTTGGTGATTGTGGTGCCATTCTAATGGCATCACTCATGCTTGACCCTGAGCAGTTAGAAGTCCTCGATCCACAACTCTCACTGGCAAATTCATCCTCAGACATCCTCTCATGCAGGCTATGAGGGCTGTAACCAAATACGGATATCTTCTCGTCATGCCCTCGATCTGAACCAGGCTTCCTACTCAGAAATGCAGGTTGTTTGCCATTGCGTCTTTCTTCGTACTGATAATCATTAGGTGGGCTCTGAGAAAATGAATGGTACGAGCTGGCCCTTCTATGTTCTTCATCATGGGCCTTTTGGTTCTGCATAGATGGGATAAAGTTACTTCATAGTTTCATCACTGCAGTGTGTTTTTGGAGTAGTTACAAAAAGTTTTATCATAAAACCATAAAACCTTCTTAAATATCCAATGACATCCATGAATACATAAGCAGCTCACTGAAGCATCTGACTGTCAAAATTACAGACTGATGAAGGACAATTTTGTTTCGAGGGGAGTGAAGGATAAATTTCAGGGAGGCAGGCAACCATACTTCTAAGTTCTAAAATCCAACTAAATTTACCTGTTTATCTCTTGGAGGTCTTTCAGAGAATCTCCCACCAGTGTACCTTCTCTCCACATAAACAGCTTTTATGAATTCCCTGAGACTGGTAATGTTGCTGCAACAACAGGTTTGGTCAGAGAATGTAAAGCACGCACATATAACAGTGACTGAATTCTTCTTTACCTGCTATCAGGCAACCTCATTTTCTGTGTATCAAAGTCCTTCAAGAATGTTTCCCTGGCTCGCTGCACCAATCAGCTCAACAGTTAGCGCCTTAACCAAAAGGGCATTTCCAATCTGCAGACAACAACACGACAATCACGGCGACAGCCTCACCTGGTTCCCACCCTTCTGGAGAGCCTCGACCTCTTGCATGCTGAATGTCGACATGGACACAGATTTCACGCGGTGCGTGAACTCACGGCTACAAGTGCACCAATGTGTCAGGCTAACAGAAGGCAGCAAACATTAAGCATGTGCAAATACGGTAGTAAGTACTTTAACTACTGGTACAAGTTAGTACTCATTCAGTAAGTTAATCATGCCGATTCCGGTATCTTAGGATTAGACTCAAAGTCTCCAATACTAAGTAGAGCAAAGCTCCATCAATGCATTGGATATACAATGCTTCCCAATTCCTCGAACAGAAACTGAAAACAATTGCTGGGGGCCGACGTCACAAGGAAGGAATCCAACAACAGGAGCGGGGAAGGAAGCACTCACTGGATGCCGCTGCAGGAGATGCAGACGAAGGTCCAGAAGCTCGTGCACACATACTGCGGTCCCTGGACATGAACCACAACAACACAAAGAGGTGAGTAACCATGGGGCACCGGCACGGGTCACGCAGACGGAATGCTGAAAAGTTGGGAGCGCCTTACGAGTCCGTTGCAGTTGACGCATCTGCGGTTAGGCGGCAGCTTGAGGAGCCCCCGCACGATCCGCTCGTTCCGCTCCTCCTCCTTCCTCGACCCGGCCGCCATCGCTCCGCCTCGCACCCCGCGGAGCCGAAACGGCGCTGCTCTGGCCGGCAGGAGGACGGCGCCTGGATTCACCTGTCCCACCTGCGAATCGAGCGCGGGACCCGGCCGGCGATCTCGACGCGAGTGCCGCGCGATTTCTGCGAGGACGGGGAGCCGACCGGAGCAGACGCCGGCGTTGGGACTCGGGAGTGAAACGGGTGCGGTATTTTTTGTAGCGGAAGCGAGGCGCGTGGGAGGGGAATGGTGTTGGTTTGTGCCCCGCTGTCCTGTGTTTCGAATTCGGCAAGCAGCCAAGCATTGTACGGGGACGGGATGCAAAGCCAGCGTGACTTGTACGTTGGTAGCTGCAACGGCTTTAATTTTTAAATAAGCTTGGTGATTAGTTGCAGCCTAGAATAGGACTGTATTATTATTTTCTTTTGCCCCTAAACTATAAATTGCCCATGATGTTTGTTACGTGAGTCGTGGCGCAAGCAACCAATTCTTCACTCTCTAGATTCCTTTTAACAAAACAGTACGCTTGTGGAAACTTGTGGACGTCTGGGAAAACGGAAACAGCACCAACAGAGACTGATCGGTATGGACCCATTGTCCCGTGGGTGATCGTGTTTTTCCTTGACAAACCGACGGCAATGCGCGTGAACTCGCGTCGTCTTTCACCGTTCGCATCGCAGCAAACACCTCCTGAAGCCAAGAAAAGCAGCTGTAGAAACCCAGAAGCACGGATCGAGTGATCTAGCCAAAAGGCCGGCAAACGTTGGTGGTTGAACAGCTAAACCAAATTCTGCTATATCTCTTTCTTGTTAGGTGCACACATGGCTGAGCGTTGGCACGGTTGGGTTTGAAGTTTGATCTGGCACTGCAGCCAGGATCAATTCGCAACCACCAATATCCAATGGAAGGTGCAACCGCACATGATCCAAATCCATGGATCCAAGGGACGTGGTCCTCGATGATGCTATTGCTAGATCTCTCATCAGTTTCTTTCTCTTTTTTTGAGCATCGCCAGATCTCAGTTTCTCGACTGTAGATGCTGTGTCATGCTGAGCTGTTACAGTTAGGCATTGGTTAGGCCTCAGCACCTCCATTCGATAGTCTCGTTTCTTTTCTCTTATTCGATATATTGTTTTTGGTCGGCCCAGAAATCTGTAGCCCAAATAGATTCGACCGGCCAGGGGGTCTCTTGGTTCGGCCTTTCAGGATGTAAACGGGCTGAACTGTTACCACGTCAGGAAGGCCTCTTCTCCTTCTTCAAAAGAAGGAACAGAAAGCCCAGTAGGCCACGGGCACGGTAGCAGGGAGTCCTCGCAAGTCGCCACTCGCAAGCGGCAAAGGCATCGGCATCGCCGCTATAGGGGCCACGCGTCCTCCTTCCCGTACGTACGTGCGACGCGCCGGCGCGTACGTGTCACCACTACCTGTCCACTTACATGCTCTACACGTGTCCACCTCGGTGGTGTACGTGTCGCGCTCTCATTTCTCGCGGCAGGATATATACACGCTTCACCCTCTCACGGCCTCACTCACTCATCAGCTCACTTCAGCCCTTCACACCGCTTCCAAGTTCCAACACACTGCGATACTACTACTAGCTCATCAAATCCACCACCACCACCACCGACCCAACTCATCATTCATCTACGTGATGGCGTCGAGGCAGGACAGGCGTGAGGCGACCGCGGAGGCCAACGCGCGTCGCGCGGCGGAGGAGCTCGCCCGCGCGCGCGACGAGCGCGTGGCGCAGGCGGAGGTGGACGCCCGCACGGCCGCCGACGAGATCGCGCGCGCCCGCGCCGACCGCGGCGGCGCCCTCTCCGGCGCCGCGTACCACGACACCACCGCCACCGACTACAACCGCCGC
>LAPY01002024.1:63454-74293 GCA_000970635.1 Eragrostis tef | reverse complement strand
AGCAGCACAAGGTGCGGCTGGGCGCCGGCGAGGTCGACGAGCGCGCGGTGAAGGAGCGCGCGGCGGAGAAGGCCGCGGAGGTCTACTTCGAGGAGAAAGACAAGCTGATGCGGGAGCGCGCGGGGGAGCGGGTGGACCGCTGCGTCGAGGGGTGCGCCGGGTCCACCTGCGCGCACCGCCACGGCAAGATGTGAAGCAGCACGCGGTGCGGTGGTCGTGGGCCGTGGAGTCCTCACGTGGCGCCCGCCCCCGCTGCTACGTGCCGGGCCTCCGTGCACGGGCGAATAATAAACTGCTGCCAGTACTACCTAGTGCTGTGGTAGTAGAAAGAGCGTCGTGTTTCAGTTCAGTGGCGCTCCCTTTTCAAGTTTCTAACTTTGTTTTTTTCTACTAGTTTCCACTACACTACCTTTGTACGTTCCTCAAAAGTAAATGTTAAAACGTTGTTCACCTTTGCTTTTAAGACCGCGCCGCATCGTTTGTGTGGAAATCTTGGGCTTGTGTGACGATGTTCCATTGTGTACGTGGTGGCCATGAGCCCTTGTGAGGTGGTGGTGCTCGGGGCGTGGCTTGTCGGGTCGGCACGTGCAGAGGTCGTCCTTATCGTGTGCGACATGCAACTGAGCTCAAAGCCTACCGGCTACCGCCTCACATCCGCAACGCAAGCGGTGCGGCAAGTCCGTTCGTTCATCAGCTGCATGCGACCATTTCGAGACTTGTGGTTCAGCTGCTAGTGCCGAGAAGCGACATAATTTTCCAGAAGGGAATCGACTCCTGCGAGTCAATTTCCGATGAGATAATACATACGAACATTTGCTTGCTTCGAGCAACGCGAGAAGAGCTTGGCATGTTTTGGTGTCGCAATGACGCAAAATCGTGTCGTGATATCACGGTCCTCGCCCCGTTGAAGACTACGCAGAATTGAAGGCTTTGTCAGAGAGTTTCTTTGTTGCGCGGGAACGGGAGTCAAGTGGGTCTGTGCCTTTGTGTACGAGATACATCTGCTCCAGATAGCTCAAATATAATTCACGATGTCAGTCAAGCAGCCCTAGTTCTGGTTCCTGTGGCACATCGTCACCTGTTCATTTTGACCATGCCGAGAAACAGGCAGCGTAGGAACTCTAGTTCACTTCAGGGCCGAGAAATGATTTCAGTTTAATCCCATGAACTTCACCCCAAGTACACCTAAAATGGTCGCTTCAAGGCCAAGGAACACTGAACGCTTTCAGTTTGGTCTAGATTCGTCAATTTTCCAAAATATTTTATAAGTGAGCCATGTATAGTACTCCTGAAGCTGCACCTTATGTAAGGAACACCTATCTTTCGTTCTAACATTTTAAGGTGCACACCTTATGTAGCACTCTGTTTTTAATTTGATGACACTAGTTAGTGCAAATTTGCATTAGCCAGCATCATTAAAATAAAAACATACTGCAATAAAGTTTGTTTTTATGTTTATCGATAAGGAAAATAATTACGGTCCCTATTCACGCCACATTATGGATTTTTACCAGTTCCCCAATACTGCTTCTGGGTTCAAAATATTCAGATAGATAAAAATGAAATTTATTATTTCCTTGAATCAGCAAGTCGATATGTACAAGGAATCATGGGTAAGGCCTCAACCCTCCCAAGTCTACAAACAACATATGTACCAAGATAGCCCGAAAAAGAGGGCCAAAGAGGCATTAAAGATATACAGATATCGGCGCAATAATGTACCACATCAGCATATCAAGTTCTCCGTAATTCAGACGCAACAGCTCGGGTTTCATTTACTTGTCCAGCATAGTGTACGACGGCAGATCCTTCACAGCCAGTACATCCTCCAAAACTAATTCGCGCTCCAACTGAGTTCTTGTAGATTTCAAGACCTCCTGATATTTTTTAAAAAAAAAGCAGAAAAGGGTACAAATGTGACTATCTGAAAGGTTTCTGCAAAAAAGGGTCAATTTACTTAACAGATCAAACGCTTACATTGAATTCCATATAAGAGGCACGTTTCACGAGCCACTGAGCATCAAGCAGCCGAAAGGCCACACAGTATAGGTGATCAAACGCATTCTCATCTTGTCCAAGCAGTTCAAGGAAACGAATTCCAGACTTAGAAGATGGAACAGCTGCAAAAATTAGACACCATATATAAAGCTAGGAAATAGGAAGTCTGCGATTTAGTGAAGAGGATTTGACAATCGAGTATTACTTGACTGTAGATCCAACAACTGGATCAACATGAATGAAACGTTGATACCAGCAACAGCAAAAGGGTACTCCCAATCTGATCTCTGCCCTTGCACTTTGTTCAGAAGCATCTGAAACGAATTCTGCACCGGAATATATGTAATAATGAATGATAAAAAATCAAGCAAACTAGAAGACAAAAGAATGTCTTAGTTATGTACATTATATACTTACAGGGTAGTTCCTAGCAAAAAAGATGAGGTTCTCCAACGATATGAGACCACCACCCCTGCATGGATGTGGTCAAATGGTAATATTAGATGGGTTTTTTCAACAGAGCAACTATACAACAAAAAAGGAGAAAACACTGGCATGTGATGCTCAAACTATCAATAGAAGACCTGAAATCAGTAGCTGGATCAGTGCCTTGCCAACCCATCTCTTTCCATAATTCTGATTTAAGCGGAGGAATCTCACGAGTAGGGTAAGCTAAACGCCATAACTGTCTTAAGGCATCCTAACAACAACAACACCGATCAGTTACTTTCTCGAGAGAGATGACAACAATATGGAAAATCAATCCAAAAAGGTTATACGTACTTGATGTTCAATACGGGAGCCATCAAAAGGGACCTGCAATCTGCGTTTCAAAGTATTCAGCCTTTCTTCCTGGAAAACAAAGGTTCAGTACTAACCAATTAGCTGTAATTAAAACTATCGCATACTTTTCGTCTATACATTACCTGCAAAGGGCTAAGATACACTGGAATGTTTTGGTTATCTAAAGTGAAGGGAAACAATCTGCCAAAAATTGATCCTGAGCCTGCAAGAATACTTGCTGCAAAGAGAATATAAAAAATGTATATCAGTGCTTTTTAAGAGAATCAAGGCTCGCAGACTGACATAAGACATCAATATCAGTTAGGGAACATGAGAAAGATGGTCGCTCTACATTGTTCAAGTTACGAATTCTAATATGAACTGGAAATTGCTAAACGAATGCACATTTTTAATGATTTCTGAAACAATATCTCAGTCATGGACTTCAAAAAATCCAAATTATGGGAAAAGTAATGCTTCTGGGTAGGTTATCCAATAAAAGGGAAAAGAAGAGAAAGCCCCACAATACTTTTTAAAATGATGGGAATAGGAAATAATGAGAGGCAGACCATAGTGCTACGAGCAGCAGCATCCATTACTCCTCCATATTATTTCTATACCAGCAACTGATCTAGTAAGTCCTAAATTTCAAAGAACAAAAACAGAATGAAACTTGTGCACACTGCACACTAACTCAGACAGTGGCACTTTGACAGTAACCAGTGCTCATGTGATAGGGTTTAAAATGCAAGTCAAGAAAGTTAGTTATTCTAGGGAGCAGGGGGATGCAAATGTCACGTGATGGTTTGGATTTTAGGCTAGAGAACCAGTACTGATAATTTGATTCCAAAAGGTCCGGCCAATCCCCACCCCAACGACTAAGAAAGAGTTCTGTCACCATGTTCAAGTCAGCAGTTATGCATACACAGTGAATAAGTGAGCTAGGCAATATCGATCCAGATTTGAAATCTAACATAAGGAAAGTAGGTTCCTAAATATCTACAGAAACTCATATGCGATAAGGACCAAGGAGGACAAAAGGATTGACCTAATATAACTCCCATCACAAAACATGGAAACTGAAAAGGATGATAACAGTCCACTATTGTGAAAAGGGCTAAAATAAACATTACCTAACCACTGCGCCCATTGTGCAATCAAATTTGAGAAAAGAAATGACCAGTGCAGTTGTTCTTTCTTTCTGTCATCATCCCACAAGTCCCGCCTTCTAGGATCATACACCTATAACAGGCCCAGAAATTTGTCAATAAAACAGCAATAGGTATAGAATTCTGCATTTGCCTATAAATTAAAAGAAATGATTGATGAAATTATAAACAAAAGGGGAAACCTCTGATCCACTATTGTCATCGCTGGATCTCCCTAGTAAAGGCTCATCAAGGGAATCAACACCAGATATATCGAAATGCTCATTTTTTCTTCCATCAACGTCACCATGATGGAGCCGCCGCCTCAGATTGGTAGTTGACATGAAGTTGCACTACCAACTCAAATTAAAAATCTGTGGTGAGAGGAAAAAAAGATAGATGAAAATCAACATCTGTTGAACGCAGTGACGGAGCTTGAACGGAATTCTTGGAGGGGTCAAGGGACATAGGAAATTTGAAAATATTTTCTAGTGCTAAAGTATATAACATAAATATATGGCACAAATACATGGCCAAGTTTCAAGCATTTTTTTTTCATAACTATTGCAGTTTACAACAGCAATCAAGTGTTAAGAACCGAATTCATGTACTACTGAATCCGTCGATGGTTGAATGCAACATAGAAGTGCGTCTTCTAGAGTCCACTGCCAGATTTTATCATGCATTTATGTGCAACTCTTAAACCGTAAGCTTAACAGTTTGTAAAACTGCAATGTACTAGTAGTAGCATTGCAACAACAATCTAAAGTGCGGTTTGTACTAAACAATACTAGATCATTTGAGGTACCACACAATATCATAACTTCTGAGGTTTGTACATGATATCAAAATTTGAGGTACCACAGCCTCAGAAGTTTCAACTTCCCAAGATCACTCTTTTTCAGGAGTTCCAAAGACCCCTTTAGTGTAAAAAGACATCCAACGACACCAAACAATAAATGCCCAAAATTATGGAAAATATAAACACTATGGTTCAGGGCTAAGCTTGAACAATCCTAGGAAAATTCCCAACCGACAACATAACCCTACTAGCACGATTTCACAATACAGCAACCCCACCAAGTTGCCCCCCCTAACTTCAAAACCCTAGACCGCTATGCATCTGATTGACCTACCGACGCATGTAATGTAAACCTCGAGCCTCCAACACTACTGGAACACTCAAAAAAAGAAACTGATTGAGATGAGCATCGCATCAAACTCACCGAGGTTCCGGTTCCGGAGGCGCGGGGGAGAGGAAGGCCAGGCTAAGCTTTTCCTGCGCTGGGGGGAATTCGATGCGTGCCGAGAGGGAGAGACGACTTTGGGTGGAGTTCGGAGGGCGATTCGGCCTCGAAGCTTTAAAAGCGAGGAGGAGAAAATAAAAATTGGATGAAGAAATAAAAATTGGAGGGGACGCGGAGTCGCAGACGGGCAGGGGAAAGGAAAGCTTGGGGAGAAGAAGAGAGACTTCGGTGCAAAGGCACTGTGACCAACTCAAATTAAAAATCTGTGGTGAGAGGAAAAAAAGATAGATGAAAATCAACATCTGTTGAACGCAGTGACGGAGCTTGAACGGAATTCTTGGAGGGGTCAAGGGACATAGGAAATTTGAAAATATTTTCTAGTGCTAAAGTATATAACATAAATATATGGCACAAATACATGGCCAAGTTTCAAGCATTTTTTTTTCATAACTATTGCAGTTTACAACAGCAATCAAGTGTTAAGAACCGAATTCATGTACTACTGAATCCGTCGATGGTTGAATGCAACATAGAAGTGCGTCTTCTAGAGTCCACTGCCAGATTTTATCATGCATTTATGTGCAACTCTTAAACCGTAAGCTTAACAGTTTGTAAAACTGCAATGTACTAGTAGTAGCATTGCAACAACAATCTAAAGTGCGGTTTGTACTAAACAATACTAGATCATTTGAGGTACCACACAATATCATAACTTCTGAGGTTTGTACATGATATCAAAATTTGAGGTACCACAGCCTCAGAAGTTTCAACTTCCCAAGATCACTCTTTTTCAGGAGTTCCAAAGACCCCTTTAGTGTAAAAAGACATCCAACGACACCAAACAATAAATGCCCAAAATTATGGAAAATATAAACACTATGGTTCAGGGCTAAGCTTGAACAATCCTAGGAAAATTCCCAACCGACAACATAACCCTACTAGCACGATTTCACAATACAGCAACCCCACCAAGTTGCCCCCCCTAACTTCAAAACCCTAGACCGCTATGCATCTGATTGACCTACCGACGCATGTAATGTAAACCTCGAGCCTCCAACACTACTGGAACACTCAAAAAAAGAAACTGATTGAGATGAGCATCGCATCAAACTCACCGAGGTTCCGGTTCCGGAGGCGCGGGGGAGAGGAAGGCCAGGCTAAGCTTTTCCTGCGCTGGGGGGAATTCGATGCGTGCCGAGAGGGAGAGACGACTTTGGGTGGAGTTCGGAGGGCGATTCGGCCTCGAAGCTTTAAAAGCGAGGAGGAGAAAATAAAAATTGGATGAAGAAATAAAAATTGGAGGGGACGCGGAGTCGCAGACGGGCAGGGGAAAGGAAAGCTTGGGGAGAAGAAGAGAGACTTCGGTGCAAAGGCACTGTGTGTTGTTGACTCGGTTGTGGTGTGCCGCTTTCAGACAGCGGAAATCGTCATGGGCTGCAAGCATTTGTGTGGGCCTTGGGCTAGTTTCGTTGGGCTGGAGTCGTCGGTGCGTGGGGAGAGAACGAGGCCGAAAATTATTCAAATCGAGCCCAGACGCCGCCACGCGCCTTCCCCTCTCGAGTCTCGAGTCGACCCTCTTCCCCCGCCGCCCTCCGAGTCCCGGTTGTGTTGGCGGTGGCGCTCCGTTTCTCAATCGGATAAACACAATTCGACACCGAGAAGGAGAACAGATTCGCGTCCATCTCCTCGACAAATAGCGAGGGAACACCAGAAGCGAGCATCATTCATACGTGGAGTTCCGCGGCTAGATCCGTCCAAGGAAGGAAGCGAGCTGAGGTGAGATCGCGCCACTCCGGCCGCGGCGCACGTCCGTCCGTATCGCCAGCCGCCTCCATCTTTCCAGCGCTTTCTTCCCCTGCTCGTCGACGACGACGTCCACCGGCGGCGGCCCACGCCGACGACGCGGAGAAGATTTCCGAGGACATCACCCTCGCGCAATCTGCGCTCGCCGAGGACGTGCTCCCGTTCGTCCGCCACAACTTCGACCGCGGCGCGGTGGCCACCGCCGGTAAGCAGATATGCGCGTACGTGTCCGCAGCCTGCGCCGACCCGCGACTCGCACGGGGCGGCGTGCGCGTCCTCGTTCTCGTGGACACCTTCGCGTGCCCCGGCGTGGTGCTCCGCGCGATGAAGAGCGTCGTCGTCGTGACAAGGACTGACAAACCGTGCGTGGACCTGGAGAGCGGGTTGCCCGCGAAGAAGGAGACCCCGCGGCCTGCTGGCGTCATCGGAGGTACCCGGGGCGAGGCGCCGGTGGAGGAGAGGTTTCAGGGCTGGTTGCCGTGGTAGAGAGGATCTCGTACGTACGTTGCTGCTGGAACTCTCGTATGCCGCTGAACAAAAGCGACCATTTTATTTTCCGTGCTTGAAACTACGTTGCCCTGCCCCGTGTAGGTTTCTGGCAGTGATTCTTTGTGTAACTACATTTTTGTTCCTGAATAATGTTAGCATTTCGATTCCTTTGTCCTGCCGAGAAAAATAATGCTTGCTTAGTTGGGGCAGTACATCTCTCTTGCCTTGACAACACACAGTCACACACACACAAACACCTATATGCAACTTATTATGGGCCGGGCGATCGACGTGTTGTGGGCTGGTAATGGGCGGAACTGAGTGGTTATGATCAGATTCACCCTCGATTTTTTCTTTTTATGAGTCTCAATCCAATGTTACAGTACCAGTTAACTTTAATTTGTGCGAGTCTGATTGGTACGACGTTGGAACTTGAAGTCTCGATCGAAGTCTTTAAGCCAACTTGCCAAGTGGTAAAAGCAGTGAGCCAGTTGCCACACGTACACATAAATATTTGCCAGTTTCAAGTACAAGCATTTTTTTCTTCCTAGTATTTGCCTCTTTCGGAGAAACATAACGCAATATCAGAGCGCGACATGGCTTGTTTACAAGCCAGCAACAAATTTTTATATAGAGTATAGATAACTCCATCCTAATTTTTATATAGAGTTCGTTTTTCAACTAGCCAACATTATATGATTCTCAAAAAAAAGAAAAACTAGCCAACATTATATATAAAAAATCCGGATGGGATACATAATGAGAATAATCTCTTCGTAGAGTGATGGAGTCGGAGAATATGAGTACTGCCACATAAGTTCCAACTTGCATGAGCAATGCACGTCAAGTATATTCTGGCACATAACTTTCATTGTTAGAATGCTCTAAGTACGTAATAGAATAATATTGAGTTCTACGGTTGAGCCACCGTGCGCTGACTATTCTAAAGCTATATACTAGAGAGAAAAAATGAAACAAACAGATAAAGTCATGCTGCCGGTATAAAGAAAACCAGCTATTATTATCCAAACAATCCGAAACCTTTATGCTTTGGTGGTGAATAGAATTAAACTTTTTTGCGAATGCACATCAATCATAAAATTGTGATAGATGCTCAAGCTTTCCATCCAGCGTCATTTGCCCGAAAGCCTTGCAGCAAGGCCACTAATAAGTCCCGAATTGGTAAAAGCTGGGATCCTTATAGACTGCCCTATGTGCTGCTTGCGAAGATTTAGAAAGTCCTATGCATAACTTATTAGCCTAGTTTCAATCATGTGTGTGCGCCCCCAAAAAGAAGAGAAGGGAGCAGCGATGATTCTCCAGTCAAGAGAGAAAAGGGAAGTCACCCGCCGACCCGCGTGAGCTACAACTAATCTTTCTACTCTCTTCAATTTCAAAATTGTTGTCGTTTTGAGATTTTCATAAATCACACTTTTTAAACTTTGACTGCAAATACTTTTTATGCGTTAAGTTTAGAATTTTGAAAATAACATGAATATATTCATATTGAAATATGATTTTATAAAATGACGATTAAACTATATTTTAATTACTTTGTAGCAAAAAGTACCAATCAAAGGTATATTTTGAAGATCGTGTCAATATTCAAAATGACAACAATTTTGATACTAGAGAGAGTATGTTTTTAGCGGTACATATTTCCATATATACTATTGCATATTTTGAGACAGTGAGGTTCTTAGTGCACCTATAATCTCAGTGATGCAAAAATTAAAAATAGAAATCAATTTACATGCAAGACCTCCTAGTGCAAAGTGAAAACCTCAATTTTCAGTTCAAGATTTGAAGCCTTCGCCTGTATCTTACTATGAGGATGATGTCCCATAAGAGACTTTGTGCTAACTGTAGATGTAGTACCAGGACAACAGAACCTTCTTCCTTTCATTTTTTTTAGTTATAAGTTTGTGCACGAGAATTAAGAAGATGTGAAAATATCCAGACATAGGAAAAATAATCAAAATAGAGAGATAGATGCATAGAGAAGTGAGGATTGCAAATAAATTGAAGCGGATAGAGTATAATGAGAAGAAAGATAGTAGAGGGCAGGCAAACAAAAAGAAAATTTAAGGTTTATGAAAAGCACACACCAAAGAAAGTCACTATTGTGGCACCGCACATCTTGGACTGGATGTCCCAAACAAAAAGAAAATTTAGGGTTTATGAAAAGCACACACCAAAGAAAGTCACTATTGTGGCACCGCACATCTTGGACTGGATGTCCCAAACAAAAAGAAAATTTAGGGTTTATGAAAAGCACACACCAAAGAAAGTCACTATTGTGGCACCGCACATCTTGGACTGGATGTCCTCTAACACCGTAACACGAGTAAGAGCCTGGTGATATGTATAGTGAACAAAGTGCACAAACGTTTAATAACGAAATGTGCAAAGACATTCCGTCATTATTTCAGCTTGTCCTGAAATGTGCAAAAATATTCGCTTTTGTTTCACCCAAATTCCTGTAAAGATTCGTATCAGTACAAGGGAGTGTGATGTGGCCTCTCTGTCTGTGTCGTGTGCTCCTGCAGACGTCGCAGCAGCACCACCCAGCACGAATGTAATTCGCTGCGCAAAGCAGGGCAGCTGGGCAGGGCAGGAGAAAAAAGCCATGAACCATGGCCTTGCCTTGCTGAAAAGGCAGCCCCTCTTTTCAGATTTCACCCTGCTCACTCCCTCTCTCTCCTCGCTAGGAGGAGTACTGTTACTCACCTCACCCTTTTTGGATTTCAAGCCCACCTCCCCCTTTGTGGAGTCCTAAATTCTTGCCTCCCCTCTGCTTCTTCCACCTGCCTCCCCCAACTTGGAAACCTCCTCCCCCTAACAAGCAGAGCCGCAGCAGTACAAGCCGCGCCCACAGCTTCTCTTGCCTGTAAGCAGCTTCCTGCGAGATTCTCCCGCGTTTGTTATTTATGCGTCAAAGGCTTCTTCCTGTAAGCAGTTGTGCCCTCTGTTCTTGTTTTCACTCAATCTTGCGATGCTGACAGACAGGCAGGTGTCTCCTGCGGCTTTGTTTCATTGATCGACTTGTGTGTGCATTTGATGCAGAGGTTCGTGTGGTGATCGATCGCGCGGGCCGGTGAGTGAGTGAATGGGCGCCAAGGCAATGTCTTCCCACGGCAGCGGGGCGGGGGCCCTGTCGCGGCAGGGCTCCGTGTGCAGCCTGACGTTCGGCGAGGTGGACGGGCAGCTGCACGGCGTGAACCTGGACGACCTCCTCCGCGCGGCGACGGGCGGCGGCAAGAGGACGGCGGACGAGGTGTGGCGGGGCATCCAGGGCGGCTGCCCGCGGGCCCAGACCATGACGCTCGAGGACTTCCTCTGCCGGGCCGCCTCCGCCGCCGGCGAGCGCG
>LAPY01002024.1:14624-27276 GCA_000970635.1 Eragrostis tef | reverse complement strand
GTTCCGTCCCGGGGCCACCTCTACGGGCTACACAGGCACCGCAGACCGCACCGCCGCTCCATAGCCAACCCGCGGAACTTGCCTGAGGCTCCGGGCCCCATACGTCAGCCACCCTCTAACCGCAGCGGCGACACGGATACCCAAGCGCACACGCGCACACGCATCCGTCCATCCGCATCCTTGCAGTCGGCACCGCACCACCTGCTCACCACCGTCTTCGAACCTTCTCTTCTCCCCTCCTCTGTGAGTCCTCTCTAGTCTCAACTCCTTCGCTCGCCAGTCGCCTCCAGACTGCATCGGCGAGCCTCCCTGTTCACGTGTAGCCGGCCGGAGCCCCGCGCTGAGAGGCCCCGTGACGTGTTCGACGTGCCCCCGGCGGGGTTCGGGCTGCCCTGCCAGGTGATTCTCTCGCTCGGTCTCTCCCCGGTTTGGTTTCTTTGTGTGTGCTCTCCGTTTCTTGAAGAATTGTGGTGCGCGTTGTGGCGAGTTGGGTGATTTGGGGCACAAGGCGAGCTCCGGGTTGTTGCTGTGACCGCAAAATCGGATCTTTTCGATTTGGGTAGGAGGTTGTCCGTTTGTGCAGGTTGTACGCTCCGATGAGAATTTCATCATATTCTTCTTCTGATGCATCGGGCAATATTAATGTGGCCAACCTAGGTTTTGTGGGAGTGGGGTGGATGACCGGTTATGGACGGTGAGGAATGCGGGGAACTATGTTGCGTACTTAACTTTAGTTCCACCCACTCTTTTGCTCGGCTCTATGCGTGTTTCTCATCTCTATCGCCCTTTGATCAGTTCGAGCTCCTGTGGTCTGAATCTCGGAGAGGGTTGGTTTCTGTGGTGGGTTGGTTGGAGAGTTGAGTTGTGCCTGGATTTACTCTGTCAAGAGTAGTCTGCTGCCGTTAGAGAATTCTGATGAGATCAGTGCAGAATTCCGAATAAGGCCCAACCAATGGCTTAGTGGCTTGCCAAAAATCTGCTGCATACTCGTTGTATTTGGGAGAATTGTGTGATGGGTTGGACTGTCTGACGAGTGCTATTTTTTCCCCCATTGTAGCATTTGGATTTTTCTGTGTTGATTGAGTTGTTCTATGAGGTTCTGTAGAAACACAAAATTTCTGAAAATGCAGCCTGTTAGGTTGTTTGATTGTAGCTTATATCTATTTTTCTTCTTTGTAGTAATAGGTGCCTGTATCGTATTTTTCTTCTTTGTAGTAATAGGTGCCTATTTAGCCAGTTCTCCACAACATATCAGTTTGGTCTAAGGAGTCGCTAGTATCTTTGTAATTCAGTACCATAACAAAACTTTGAATTGGGTTTGTCCCCAATGCATGGTTTCATTTCCTTATTTCTTTTAATTTAGATGCAGTTTCAGACTTCCAGCTGAGCAAACTATTTTGATAGGAAGTGACACATTTGTTGTTCGCACAGTTTTTTCCACTGCACCTGTTTGTGCATATTATTTGCTCTGCTTTGAATTTTGAAGTAGTCAATTTGAGCATCACACGTGGAAGTTAATTTTGCAACATTTATCGTATTTTTCTTCTTTGTAGTAATAGGTGCCTATTTAGCCAGTTCTCCACAACATATCAGTTTGGTCTAAGGAGTCGCTAGTATCTTTGTAATTCAGTACCATAACAAAACTTTGAAATTGAATTGGGTTTGTCCTCAATGCATGGTTTCATTTCCTTATTTCTTTTAATTTAGATGCAGTTTCAGACTTCCAGCTGAGCAAACTATTTTGATAGGAAGTGACACATTTGTTGTTCGCACAGTTTTTTCCACTGCACCTGTTTGTGCATATTATTTGCTCTGCTTTGAATTTTGAAGTAGTCAATTTGAGCATCACACGTGGAAGTTAATTTTGCAACATTTATCGTATTTTTCTTCTTTGTAGTAATAGGTGCCTATTTAGCCAGTTCTCCACAACATATCAGTTTGGTCTAAGGAGTCGCTAGTATCTTTGTAATTCAGTACCATAACAAAACTTTGAAATTGAATTGGGTTTGTCCTCAATGCATGGTTTCATTTCCTTATTTCTTTTAATTTAGATGCAGTTTCAGACTTTCAGCTGAGCAAACCATTTTGATAGGAAGTGACTCATTTGTTGTTCGCACAGTTTTTTCCACTGCACCTGTTTGTGCATATTATTTGCTCTGCTTTGAATTTTGAAGTAGTCAATTTGAGCATCACACGTGGAAGTTAATTTTGCAACATTTATTGTGCATAATTTGCATTTCCCTTTGAATACACTCTTATGGACATACATGCCATACAATGCTATTGATGAGATTTCTCTTATTTCTTTTATTTCATCTTACCTTAATTGTAGGATGTAATCTAATAGCAAAAATTCTTTGTGTGCAGGACAAAGTCATACTGCCTGTCCACTATCTCCTACCATAACAGCTTCCCTCGATACGCATTGGTCCACAGTGCATGGCCGTGCCTTTGGATGCTCCTGTAAATTTTGTTTGGCATTAAGGCTGGTGCACTTTACAATGGGTTCACGATCAAAGAACGAAGATGATAAGGCCCTTGTCTTGTGCCAGGAAAGAAAACGATTTGTTAGAGAAGCTCTTGATGGAAGATGTGCTTTTGCAGCTGCTCACTTTGCTTATATTCAGTCGCTGAGGCATGTAGGGTTTGCTCTGAGAAAATTTGTAGAGCCTGAAGTGCCAACAGATTCTTTCCTGTACACATCAACACCTGCCACACCGGAGCCTCCTACCATTAGGCATAAATCAATGAACTTATCCCCGTCCCTTTCACATCATGCTAGCGACTCTTTTTCCCCAGCTCCTTCCCCTTTATCTTCAGGACGTTTTCATGTCAATCATATGAAAGCTGGGGGGACTTCAGTGACAACTGTTCAGGAGAAGGTGCCTATTCCTGTAAAGGCAACTCTGCAAACATCATCTCCTGTTGACAGACCAGCTGTCCATGATCTGGATGATAGTTCCACATTCGAAGCTCCTCCAGGGACACCACCATGGGATTACTTTGGTCTTTTCCAACCTGTTGAGAGCCAGATCTCATTTCATGATGAGAAGATGCTTGGTCATGACTTTGAAAATGCTGATGATATTAAGCTTCTTCGGGAGAAGGAGGGGATCCCAGAGCTTGAAGAGGAAGTGGAGAAGTCTCCTGCTCATCCTGATGATACTAGGCATGTAAGAGATGAGAAAGCTCCAGATTTGGAGAAAGCTGCAGATTTGAAAGATGTTGAGAAGTCTCCTATGAATGTAGGGGAAGACGATCTTGCATTGTCGGAAGACGATTTTGACAATCCAACGTCTGAATCCTTAGTGCGGGTGTTCAAAAATCGCAATGATGCCCCTATTGGAAATACTGCAACAAGTCAGTCACCTGAACTTCGTCCGTCAGAAAAGGTGGCTTTGGAAATTACTGATTCTCAAATAGAAAGGCCAAAAGATGACGCGAGGGTACTGGACATTAGCATGTATGAAAGTGATGAAAGCCCTGTGGCGACCCCTGTGGCGACCTCTGTGAAAGAAGTTGCATCTTCGATTGCCGCTCCTGCTATGAATGGGAAATCAAAGGAACCTATTCGTGATTCTAGAAATGTGGTGAGGGACTTAAATTCATGGATGAAGGAGGTTGAACTCTTATTTATGAAGGCATCTGATTCTGGAAAAGAAGTCCCAAGGATGCTTGAAGCAGATAAAGTCAATTTTCGCCCATTACTGCCTGAAGAGAAAGGTTATCTTAGTATATTACATTTCTGTTCTATAACATTTGCGTTAAAGTTTTCTTTTAAAAAATGGCAAATTGAAAGGTTTTAGTTTTGGCATGCATAAATATGATGTGAAACTTTTCTGTTTGTTTCTACCTAGTATTGATGTAACGTGAGCCTGTGGCTAATATTTTCTGCCACTCCATCTTTATTAATTTCCTTATTTTCGGTTATCTTGATACTTTGATGCAGCACCTGGATCAACGGCATCAGGTTTTTTTGCCACATTGTTTGCTTGTTGCAGGGAGGAAGTCCCTGTTCCTCAACGTAAGTTATTTTACTCTAGCTACAGCATTCTTTCCATCTGACACACAATTCCTGTGAATCAATTAACCATAATATGCTGTTATTTTATACCGATGCAATTTTTCTTATGGGGAAATTGTATCTGTATACCTCTCACCCCCTTTCCTGGTTCCCTTTATCATTGATTTTTGTAGTATGTTGTCGAAGTTACTAGTATTATAGAATATAATCTGTTGAAAATAAGTTTGGAAATGACAGATTCATAAGATTGATCTGTATAGTACAGTGCTGTAGGTCTATGCTTGAATTTGAAGCAGGTAATGCAAGATAGGAGGGAGTGTGTTTTATATAACCATTTACTATTTAATCCAGCCTGTACCTTGTTCTATAAGCAGTACAACTGTACTTTGGCCCACCATGACAGAAAAACTTCATGTTGTAATGCAGCTCCTCCTCAAGCTGAAGTGAAGTACCTTACCTGGCATAGATCGATGTCTTCACTTTCTTCATCGTCTAGATATCCTCTTGGGACAACATCAAAAGATGACACTGATGGTTTCACTGGAAATATATTTGGTGGAGTATACATGAATGCTGGGAGTCATGCCTCCACACTAGACAGATTGTATGCATGGGAGAGAAAACTTTATGACGAAGTTAAGGTAAACTCTCATTTTTCAGTTCTGTTCTATAACTTCTGTTTAATGTGAGGATATATAGCCGGTGCAACTTGCTTGACTGTGTGCCTATAGTTCTAAAATCTGGAGTTAATTATCTATGAAGTAACATTGTTTATCTTGTACTGGGATTTGGGATTATTTGTTTCTGTGCTGAATTGCTGATCTCAAGTGCTGGGTTAATGATTCTAAGCTCAAGATGACTAGGATATGGAACAAATAAACGAGACAGAAACCTTTAATTGTAGTTGTACTGAAGTGCTGCCACTGTAGAGGGTGGCGACTGTGCCACAACTTTACAAAATGATAGAACTATCTAGCGGCCATTACCCGGTATCATAATGATAGAGCTATCTTGAGCAATCGAATGTTCCAAGAAATATTCAAATGAATGAGATATCTGATTATAATTAGATAGTTTTTGTACATTGTAGAGGCATATAAATTTTCCTTTACTTTGACAAAATGTGTTAATTTCACAAATTATATTTTACTCCCATTGCTTCATGTAAAAAGTGCAATTTGCAGGCAATATGATGAGAAATGTATTAATTTCACTTTTCTTTTTCTTTTTGTGTTCCTGTTCCTTCAGGCGAGCAGTGCAATTTGCAGGCAATATGATGAGAAATGTAGGCAACTCAGACATCAGGAATCAAGAGGAGAGAGCCAAATGAGTATTGATAAAACTCGTGCTGTTGTGAAGGATTTGCACTCCAGAATTTTAGTAGCCATTCAGAGAATAGACATGATTTCTAAGAACATAGAGGATCTAAGGGACAAAGAGCTTCAACCACAGCTAGAGGAATTAATCGGAAGGTATGTTCCTTCAGTTTCTGCTAAGCCAGAATTCAAGCGGCATTTTAATGTGATCTAGAGCGTTTTTTGGCCCAGGCAGGGTAAGTCCTGTTTTAAAACAGAAATCAGGCACTTAGGCTGTAGTCTGGCCCAAACAATAAATGGAGACGAACTACACAAGGTGGCCTAAATGAAATTGAACCCAGCTCTGGCCTGTTCTTTTTTTTCTCTCTCTCGAAAAGTGTGTCATTCAACAACACAGGATCCGAACCCTTACACACTAACATACACGCCACCAAAATTATGAGAACAACCTGACCAAGAGCACACCACACCTAGCTAACTCCCAGAAATTTTGGAGCTCGCTGTCTACTGGCCTTAGTGTTATTCAGGTCTACCTTAATAGATTATAAGTTACAAATTATCACTCCATGGTTACAACTTACTTTTGTTTACATTGCATCAGTGCCAAAATTTCATGCAATGATGATTGTGCCGTTGTTGTAGGATGTAACAGAATTCTGGTTTAGTGCTCATTTAGTGCACTAGTGCTATGTGTTTGTCATTAATTTTTGCGGGCTGGTATATTGAATATGTTTGTCCCATTTGCAGTTTAACTCGAATGTGGTCGGCAATGCTTGAATGTCACCGGAATCAACATGAGATCATTAAGCTAGTATCCAACAGTGGGAACATGAAAGTCCTGATTCGCACGGAGTCGCAGATCCAGGCAGCTCTAGTCCTCCAGGTTGAGCTAAACACCTTAAGTTCGAACTTCCATAAGTGGATAGCCTCCCACAGATCATACTTGCATAGCCTTAATTCATGGCTGCTCAAGTGTGTGAAGTCACTGAGGAGGAAGAAGAAATCCAGGAAGAAGAAGGAAGATGATATTCCAATAACAAATTTTGCTGTTGCACCTATTTTCAAAACCTGTGAGGACTGGATAAAACTATTGGATGATCTATCAAAGAAGGAGTCGGATGATCATTCCTCAAAGAAAAAGGAGTTGGAGGATGCTATTAAAGGTCTTGCTGCAGATATAAGTCGTTCTGTGCCAGGCCAAGAGAGGCGGCGTGGTAACTCAAAGCTTACCATCTCGTTATCCCGTATGGGGACGCTAAATGGTGAAATGGATGGAGTCCATAGAAATGCCCCTCCTACAGATTTACAATCAAGTTTGGAGGCATTCCTAGGGAAGCTTGAAGAATTCTCACATGCTTCATTGGAGATGTATGTAAATCTCGGAGAGAAAATTAACAAGGCGAAGGAGGATTATGCGATATATGGATAAGTATGCGGTCGAGGTGTATATTTGTTTATTTGAATAATAGGCATAAATTGCTGTTACTTTTCTTTTTAAGTTGCAAGATAGTCCAGGTGGGTGAGGATGATAATTTGTAGATGTCAGGCTAGTGCCATGCCTCCTTACTCTGGGTTGTAAATGCAAGGGGATGATAATGAAAATGCTAGTTGCGGACGGTAAGGTGTACATTCATTTTGGGGTTATATCATATTTCTTTCATTTTTCTCTCTTCATAGCTTCAGTATGGTGACTGCAATGCGATTGTTCATCTTTTGCAATTTTTTGATGGGGCAATGCTATATTTGTAATATGGGCGTGATATGAGATAGTTGTACAATGTGTGTGCTGGAAATGCTTGTGCTTGCCCATTATCACTCTTATTAAATACTTGTTCTGGATTGCTGCAACTGAGAAAATGAAGCAGGTGACGGCTCATAAAATGCAAATAATGGCTTGGTCGGGTCCTGTTTAGCCTGCTTAATGAAATATATGGATCTTGCTTCTTTGGGCTGCATGTTGTTTAGATAGTGAATTCCGAGTGAAACAGTTGAGGGGTGTTGAATGAGCCAAATTCTGTTTGGAGGGTGGTAATACACACCAAAGAAGACAACAAAGAAAGAGAGCCAGGTTTGAACCTCATGTTTTAAATAAGGACTACGCCTTGGATGTTACTGTCTTTTTTAGGAATGACCAATGGATATTTAATAAGTTCATCTCGAAACTAAATAGTGGAACAAAGTACATTTGTTGAGATAAGAACTTATAATTCCATTTGATCATAGTCATGATTACTGTTATGAAAAAAATCCTAAGGTTTTTCCCCATTGTATTTAGACACATTATTACTTGTTCAACAAACATATCTATACTGTCTTTGAGCAAATCACAATTCTTAAGCAAACTTACAAAAATTCACATATTACAATTACAAGACTAATCAAGTTTTCACACTTTTTAATAGTGTTTGACATTTCAAGGTCTTGATATCTATATCACATCCTATTTCTTTATTCTACATACCTATAGGCAAGACCAACCATGAATTTACATTTTCAAAGTTTAATTAGTAACAATGGACATCATTGACAACACAAATATATGTGGTGCAGCCCTTTAATAGGTAGTATCTGATCAAAGTCATAACCACATAATTGACAACACAAATAAATACATTGCATCCATTTAGACATGTGATCAAGTCATAACCAAACAAAACAATGAAATAGCAATTAGTTTAGATTCGTAATGCACACAAATCACATGTCATTAGTATCGAGGTGGTCATGAATAAATCAACGTCAATAAGTTTATTCATCACATTGAGCTAGAGGCATGTAGCAATCAGGCACATCTTCAATTTTTTTATCAATCAACATAGGCAGATCAGGCAAGGGTTTCTTTACCTTGAACATGGGCGATTTTCAACTTCCAGATCCAGTTGTGCACAAGGAAAGCGCATCTGGGAAGATTAGGAAGGAAGGGTGGTCGTCGACTTCGCTCCTCCCATCTCCCCAAGTAGCCGCACAACAATCGCCCCTGAGCCCACATTGCAGGTGTTTTAGCGCGACCCCACCAACGGTTGGATCTGATCAGGAATCAATGGGTTGTTGGATGATACAACAATTACCTCTTTAGGGTTGTATCTCTTGGATCTGGTCACGCGCATGGCCACCTAAGGAAGAAATATGGAGGAAGGTTCAGGAGAGTAGATGAAATAGGGGAAGAGAGTATCTTCAAATGATGAATGGAACACAGGAAGATCGAACGGAGGAAGAGTCCCGTTGTGGTCGCTTTGCCCCGCCTGCTATTGTAGGGTACCTGTGAGGTCAGGGGGTGACAGGGATGGGTGATTTGGATCCTAAAAAAAGGGTTGCAACACATATATATGTGGGGCGTGAAGAGACAATGTCGTGTTTGCTGTCTTTTTCTTGTTTTGAACTTGGCTAATCAAATATTTAAGAGATTGTTCTTTCTAGATGTTCATCTCGTCCTTTTGTCATCCAATGAAGATCTTAAAAGATGAGATGAAAGTATCTTGTTCCTTAATAGTATCATTTAATCAAACACACCTTAAAACCCTTTAACCAGTGTTACCTTTTTTAGGTCAGCACACCATACAAACATAGATTACAAGTTTGCATGCTCTTTGTAACAAATACACATGAACAAGGGTTGGCATAGGATTCCACATACTAAATCATCGGCATGGCAATATTCTAAAAAGAGAAATGGGAGACATTAATTTTAGGTGAGTTTGCTTGAGGTTATACAGGACCTTCTAATTCTACAAAGCAAAATGATTATGAGACTACAATTTACTTTCAAGGTGTTGTTTTGGATATGATTAATTTATGAGGGTATATCAAGATATACATAATCCAATTTGAGCCTACACAACCATCTCCTCCTCTCCCCCCTCAAAAAAAAAAAGAAAAAAGAAAAAAAACTATCTATCTTACTACCCTAAAGCCCATGGACGACAACGAGGCATGAAGACCTTGATTCAAAACTACGGGAAAATATCGAGCGAAACCATCCATTTCGTGGAATCATGAAACCCTTTAAAAAACAAGTTTAGACCTTTGAAATTTAAGAAAAACTCACGGTAATGAATATAATATATGTAAAATTTCAAGTTCAAATTGATGTTACATAAAAATAAAAAAATCACGAAATAGAGAAGGAAAACAAAAGGCTTGTGTTATATCTCATAAACGAAATTGGTTTTGAACAAAGTTTATGAGGGTTTTTCTTAGGGCTATGATCATGGTGTTCACCACAACATATATGTGCGTAAGTTTTTTCATATCTTTTAAAAACTACTAAACATGTTTTTGCAAATGTTTTATCACAATTTCTCCGAGGGAGTGGTGCACTACGAATGTTCTCCCATTTACTATGACCACAATAAGCAATAAATATGTCACTTGGGAATTAATTTTTGGGGAAATTTCTTGAGTGCCATCAGCATAAATCCCAATCTCTTTGTAGCCACCGAGAAAACTCCATGGCCGCTGGTGCCACTGACCAAAAACTTCTATCCGCTCCATGCCAGTGATTACCGGTTCGGCCGGTCGGCGCCACCTCCACGAACGTGACTGAGTCGCTGAGCTACCGCCGGCCACGCCGCGCCGCGCCGCCGTGAACTCAGCGAAGTCGACGGCCCACGCCGACGCCAGTGTGCCATGGTGCTCGCTCGTACGGCGAATGGTGCACCTCGGCCGGGGTTCTCTGCTGAATTTTCAGTTGCGTCATTACGTGCGAATTTTCAGAGGACGCAATCAAAGCTTTGGGATTGAATTGGTTTCTGAACTACGACTGGGTCAAATTTCTTTGAGGGATTTGGTGCTAGGACACGTGAGAACATGTCTCGGTCATGGATTGATTGATTACTCTCTCGATCATCTTTTAATTTCAGTTTCCCCATTTTCTTAGGGTTCCACGAATTTCTGAAATTGGTGCAAATAGCTTGATCTTTATTGGAACTTTCACTTGGATTTGGTCACGGACTATGTTGTGAGGTTGCGGTTAAATTTTTATGGTCTCTGGTCTCGATTTTGTTGGTTTTCGAGCTGGAAAGCAAAATGATTATGAGACTACAATTTACTTTCAAGGTGTTGTTTTGGATATGATTAATTTATGAGGGTATATCAAGATATACATAATCCAATTTGAGCCTACACAACCATCTCCTCCTCTCCCCCCTCAAAAAAAAAAAGAAAAAAGAAAAAAAACTATCTATCTTACTACCCTAAAGCCCATGGACGACAACGAGGCATGAAGACCTTGATTCAAAACTACGGGAAAATATCGAGCGAAACCATCCATTTCGTGGAATCATGAAACCCTTTAAAAAACAAGTTTAGACCTTTGAAATTTAAGAAAAACTCACGGTAATGAATATAATATATGTAAAATTTCAAGTTCAAATTGATGTTACATAAAAATAAAAAAATCACGAAATAGAGAAGGAAAACAAAAGGCTTGTGTTATATCTCATAAACGAAATTGGTTTTGAACAAAGTTTATGAGGGTTTTTCTTAGGGCTATGATCATGGTGTTCACCACAACATATATGTGCGTAAGTTTTTTCATATCTTTTAAAAACTACTAAACATGTTTTTGCAAATGTTTTATCACAATTTCTCCGAGGGAGTGGTGCACTACGAATGTTCTCCCATTTACTATGACCACAATAAGCAATAAATATGTCACTTGGGAATTAATTTTTGGGGAAATTTCTTGAGTGCCATCAGCATAAATCCCAATCTCTTTGTAGCCACCGAGAAAACTCCATGGCCGCTGGTGCCACTGACCAAAAACTTCTATCCGCTCCATGCCAGTGATTACCGGTTCGGCCGGTCGGCGCCACCTCCACGAACGTGACTGAGTCGCTGAGCTACCGCCGGCCACGCCGCGCCGCGCCGCCGTGAACTCAGCGAAGTCGACGGCCCACGCCGACGCCAGTGTGCCATGGTGCTCGCTCGTACGGCGAATGGTGCACCTCGGCCGGGGTTCTCTGCTGAATTTTCAGTTGCGTCATTACGTGCGAATTTTCAGAGGACGCAATCAAAGCTTTGGGATTGAATTGGTTTCTGTACTGCGATTTGGTCAAATTTCTTAGGGGAATTTGATGCTAGGACACGTGATAACATGTCTCGGTCATGGATTGATTGATTACTCTCTCGATCATCTTTTAATTTCAGTTTCCCCATTTTCTTAGGGTTCCACGAATTTCTGAAATTGGTGCAAATAGCTTGATCTTTATTGGAACTTTCACTTGGATTTGGTCACGGACTATGTTGTGAGGTTGCGGTTAAATTTTTATGGTCTCTGGTCTCGATTTTGTTGGTTTTCGAGCTGGATTTTGATGACGAGATGCACTAGTTCTTCAGTTTGTGGAATTCTTCGTGCGCTCTGTTTTGTGCATCACTGCATGCCCGCGCGTCCACTCAAGGTGTGTTGCTGCTTGTGAGATTCTTTTTAGAAATGGAAATATTTATTAATATTCCAGCCCCTGCATGAAGCTGTTCAAGCTGTTCATTATTACAGGCCAAATAAATCAGCAAAGTTTAAAACGGAGTAAACGCGAGCGACACTACTCGAAAGTCTTAATCCCACTAAAGCTCGAGTCTATTACTGAAAAACAAGCCATGATTGGCAAAAATCTCCATAACAGAGGTCTCAAGAGCACGGCACCCCCACTTGATTTGGGATCGATCCTCCTCCTTCTGCAGTAGTGACCAGAAACGCATCCAGTAGGTCCCTCTGAAGATCACCTGCATAGAAGTAAAACCTTGTACCTTGTTAAAAACTAGATCATTTCTACACAACCATATAGACCAACAAAGTGTACTTGCTCCCACCAAAATCTTGTATTGTAGTTTCCTATCAATACCGGTTAACCATCCGTCAAACATATGTTGTATGCTTTGTGGATGTGGTAAGTTAAAAGAAACTTGTACAACTCTCCAAATGAACCTAGTGACATTGTGACACCCCGTGTCACTGTTAGACAATTCCTGCAAATGTCAAAACTGAACTGAACTCAAAACTAAATCACTTTCAAATTCGAAATCATTTGTTCAAATAATTGTCAAACCAAAGGTTGTGAAGGAACTCAAAAGTTTCTGTAGCAACTTGACCCAACCAAAAATCCTGGAGATATCCCATCTCATATCATAATTTTGGAGAATTGTTGGTGATTTTTGAAATTCTTTTTGTTGCTCAAATAAATCTCCAAATTTTGAAAACTGCCCAAGTTTGACCAACTGCCATTTGAATTCGGTTGAGAATTGAGATGTACATGTTATGTCACTGGATTACACATCTTCTCCTCTTTCAATCAAGACCGGTTTCACAATTGTTGGA
>LAPY01002023.1:46872-78155 GCA_000970635.1 Eragrostis tef | reverse complement strand
TGCATCCATAGGTCTCTAGGCTAGTGTGAGCTTGAGAGATTCAGTTTGGGTTGTTACTCTTGGTCTATGGCAAGACGTTAGGTGTTGGTAGTGAGCTTGCCAAGAGAAGTGTGGAAGTCACTACATGTTTGTATATGGTCTTTGAGCTTCCTGGTCGAAAGAAGCTTCAAGAAGAGAGCGCCCTTTGGACCGTATCACGTACGGATCCTTACCTTCGGAGGAGCATCCGGAGTTGCCGGTGAGACGTGCCCGTGACTTCACTTGGAGGGTGAAGTAGTGCTCTAGAAGGGATCGTCATCGAGCAGAGGGAGGGGTCGAGACTCCGACGGGAGTGACCCAACGTGGAGTAGGGGAAGGCGCCATCCTTCCGAGACCACGCTAAAAAATCATGAGCACCCTCTATCCCATCTTCTTTACTTACTTGCATTTATGTTTCTGCACTTATCTTTGATATCTTGCAAGTAGTATTGCTTGTTAGGGTGCCTTGTTCTCTCCGGTAGAATTGTTTGTTAGGTTGTCTTTCCTTTGTAGTAGAGTTGCTTGCTAGGTGTTGTTTTACCTTGTTATTCTAGCTCACCTAGTAAAGAGTAGAAAAGCAATTTTGCCGAAAGAAGTTTTAAATACTACCGATTCACCCTCCTCTCTCGGTATCCCGTGATCCTTACACATTGAACCTCCGCACGACCTTGCCTGCCGGAGTTCTGATAGAGATGAGTAACTGTTGTTTAAGTAGCAACAAGTCCCTTACGGAGAAGCGACTTCGTTCAACAACAAGGGGAAATTGACACCATAGGATTTGTTTTAGGTGCGGAGCTAGATGACAGATGTGTTTGTTTATTAGGTGTTTAAAGACTGATTTGAATCAGTTCATCTTGGTGGTTGGTATGTAAAGGCTAGATGTACCTTGTTGTGGAGAAGCCAAAACATTATTTCACCTCGAAATAAAATTTCCTTTTATCTTAAAAAAAAGTCGGATGGTCGATGGGCTCGCCTCCCTGCGTGCGCTGGTGAAGCTTGGCCTAGCAGGCTTTCATGGGACTTCTTTGCTTCTAGTTTGACTTGTTTTTTTCTAATTTTTTTCAGTAGCTTTTGTGGCTTGGGGCGAAGAAGCCGATCTCCACGACGGGTCAACAAGCTTACGTGATGGGTCAATAGCGTGATAGACAGTGATAAAAATGAATGTCTTTTGATTTTGTAAAACTTCATAGTATATAAGGCTATAAAATTGAATGTTTCCTCTATTTCTTTATACGTATCTTTTTAGGTTTAAACACGAGAATTAAAATAAAAGAAAATAAAAAGGATAAAAAAGCTCAATATGAGCACCGAAGGAGGACAAAGATAAAGAGAGAGAGAGAGAGCTGCATTGGATGCGAGCATGCCACCTGATGTAAAAAACTTGTTGGCTCCTAAAACGATGATGGCAACGTAAGCGAGGTGTTTGTTTCACGTAAATGTAACGTAATGGGATTACATAGGCATCTAATTACGTTAGATTCTGTTTGTTTGACCCCAACCATAATGAGATACGGCTGTAATCAGATACGACTCTATTCAAAATTGATACAGATCTTCTCTCACCGTAATCAGATCGATTTCCCCATCGTCTTTCTCTTTCCCCCTCCGTCGTCGCCTTTGATCTCTTCCCCATCGCGACCTCCCGCCTCGCCGCTCCCTCCGATCTCTTCTGCGTCGCGACTACTGTCGATCTCTTGCCTATCCACCTTTCCTACCTACGTGCTCGCGCTTCCCGCAGTCGCGATGGGCTGGAGCCACTCCACTTCTTCCACGCCATCTCTTCCGCCGCCATTGGTGAAGCCCAAGGTCGTAGCCGAAGAAGAAGGAAAATCACACATCATGGGAGTCGTCACCTCTGCTTCGCCATCATCCACTCGTGCGAGAAGCGTGTAAAGGGAGCAAACCTACCTTGTCGGGCAACGACAATGGCGACGGTACCGCCGAAGGAACGAGAACTCCAAACCGATGAGCAAGAACACCATACTACAAGCACTACGAGCGTAACCTTTTGTTATAGAAATTGAATACAAGTACCTAATTTGAAGACATATTCTGTGATTTGATGATATGTTCATCTGTTCGTTAGAGCTTTGCATGAGTTTCCATTCTATTACAGATACTAAACCAAACAAAGACCGTATTAGCCTATTCCTTTTGCGATAGCACTGTAATTTGAATACGATTGCGTTTGTGTTACAGAATTTGAAACAAACAGGTAAAAAAAAAGAAGAAAAACCCTAGGGTGAATCTCCCGTTAGATCTGTTTGGCAAGTGCAGGGGCCTAGTGAAACACCCGCCTGCCCCATGGGCATGGATGGAATCATGGACCCGGCCATGGACTCATGGTGGGGAAAGATGGTCCGCAGCGCCGCCTGCTCGCCGGAAGGCGTCGAAGGTACGATTCATTCAGTAACTGGATCTGGCTTGTCCTGTAGAGGCGCAGTGTCCTTTTTTAGAGTAGAAGAAACGATTAAGCCACTGCCTGCAGTTCGCCGCGTGAGAAAGGAGCGGATAGACTCTAGAGCCGTGCCAGAGAAAGGCAGAGCGCAAGCTCACCGATGTGCCGGTCTCCAGGGAGTTGATATGTGGTGTCAGGTGCGTGTGTTCTAGACTGAATCTTAGGCAAAATGGATGCATCTCATGGCTTGCCTGTTTGATTTCATCGGCCGGTTTCTTGAAGCTCATTTGAGATATTCTCCCCTGTTCAGTGCAATGTGCCGATAGTTTCTTATTTAGATACGACTTCTTAAGTTGTCTCTGAAATCTTAACTTTCGACCAGTTATATGCATTTGTGCTTCTTAGTATCGATGCTGTTAATAGTTGTAATATGTAGTACATATATTTTAGATGTGTCTCCTGATCAAGCAATTACTGTGACAGCAAAAGTGTCTGCTTTTGTGTCAATTTTGACCTTGATTTGTTTGATTTGGTTAAGATAATTTTTATAATTCATCTACAATTATGATTTATGGCATTTTAGTTAGCCAGTGCATTAACTTTCATTAATTAGGAGTTCACTTGGATACAAGAAACATTGTTATTCTGTGCATCTATCTTGCATAGAAGATGTAAAGAATGGAAATATTCATAGGAAACTCTTAGAACTGTCAAAATGGCGCAACAAATTATGAATCTTGAATTCCCCACACCATTTTTACAAATGCGCACCACTTATAGTTAACTACTGGACATATAAAACTTGCCAGTTCTTTAGATAACTCAAGATGGCAACATGCTTGGGAACTTTGCAGGGCAACACTGCCAGCACATGGAGCTGTATTCGAGTCTCAGTGAAATACTAATTTCTGGTACTGTCCAAGAGCCCATATAGGAAATATGTTGCGATAAGCCATATAGCACAAGGGACCATTTTTCAAGAAACTTCCAATCATTTCCTACAGCACAATAAGCAAACTATTAGTAAAGTGAATGTTGACTGTTAAGAACTGTTAATCTTTTGGATGAAGGTCATTTATTACATGGCTGCAATCGATTGTGTAACTCCTTGAATAAGGAAAATGGCAAGTTTGGTACTGCAGTGCTAACAAACGGATTATTTCTGTGTATTTCGTACATAGGTGCTTTGGAGGTTAAAAGCCTACATTTTTTTCTAATAAAATATCACCCACATCCCTTAATGGAACATCCTGATTGCTTGCTAACTTAGTTATAGCATGGAAGTCAAGACTGATTACTGAAATGTATGATACAAAATGTGTTGTAGGCACCTCCTGTGGAAAGTCACCATTGTTAAGCTGCATGCTCATGATTAGTCTTGCTGCTTTGTGTAATGGAGTAGGATCTCTTTCCACCTGAAAATATTAGAAAATATGGAATGCATTCAATAGTTTGAAAAGAAAAAGGAACTAGGACCTGAACCTTTGAGTTGTGTTGAGCTTTTTTTTTTTTGTTCCAAACAATGGTGTTTCCCTATGATCCATTAATTTTTATTGTACATCAAATAAGTAATGACCTGTCCAGCTTTCATGAGTGCCAACATTGCCCATGCAGTGTTCACGATATGTGACTTCTTCCCATCCAGGTTTGTGTATGCCTGTTTAGAATTTGAAAATAAGCGTGCAAGATGTGATTAGCTGAAAGCAGAAAATGTGTAATGTCTCTAGCCAGTTAATGTTCTTCTTTTGCATTTTACGCTTTTCAAGGTTCGTATAAAACTATTCAGGAAATATTGCAGTTGAAGGTCCTTTGTTGCCATGCAATTGCATGCACTTTTGAATATGAGGACATATTTTATCTCTTGGTAAATTATGCTCTATTAGTACACAAAGCATTCTAGAGATGATATTAACTTGATTACCTTTGTCCTGGATGAAAGATGGCTCTCACCCCACCCACCATTTGTTAGCTGTTTTGATAACAAAAATTTACAGGCCTTCCGAATGCTTGTACTATTCCTGTAATTCTGTCCGACAGCAGAAAGACCCTCTATAGCAAACCATGTGCCATATGTGAAACAAATACCCCACGATCCAAACCTGCAAAGTAGTTTATTAATAGATTATTATTAATTTCTCAGTTACCTGTCTAGGTTACATGATGTTTGTTGGAACGTTCTAAAATTCTGTTAATAACTTGATTTTGATTTTATGTAACCATGATCTAGTCTGTTTTGATTTTCTATATAAAGTTGCAAGTTGATTAATGTGGGTAGGAACTGATGTTGCTAAATATGTTTTGCGAGGATATCGTATTATGGTTATTCTTGTTTCTTCATCTGTGTACTTTAAAGTTGGTGAAGTATGACAAACTGACAACTTAATTGTTAACCTGTTTCAAGATCTTGCCTTTGTTGTTTAGAGATTATGCAATTCGACAGTTTTACTGGGATTTCTCCAATTTTTCTAGATTTTAGGTCTCACTGTAACAAAACTTTAAAAGCAACACAGTCAGTAGCAATGTACAAATTCTCCGGTCCATCCAAAACAATAACACTATCACCTGTTGAATAGATTGAATTACTATTCCTATGTTCTCTGCTAAGGGGTTACAAGTACTTACCATGAGCCATCATCATTCTGTAACTTCTCAATGAATTCTGTTGCCCTCCAGATGCACTGATCTATTTCATCTTTCCGATGGCCAGGGTACTTCTCCCGAAACAATACCAGTGCTTGGATGACTGATGAGGTACACTCGACGTACCTGCACTATGTGTGCTTGTTATGATTCGGTCACTGGAGCAAGTTATTTATAAGAAAGGTTATAAACTTCTTACTGATGCTCCACCATGATGTCTGCATATATCTCTGTCATATTGAAAATCTGCCATGCAAAAATAGAAGTCCCATTATCCAGTGCCCTAAATGTGTCTAATTAGTTATTGCTAATTATGGTCTTTTCCATAACTAGCCAGGATCACTTTATGTGACATCCCGGTCCAAGGTTTAATAGGATTGATAGAATACTCATGTCAACAAGTTGCAACTTCTTTTTCGGTAGCTCATCTCGAAAGAACTCCGAGGTTAAGCGTGCTTGGCATTGAGCAATTTCGGGATGGGTGACCGACCGGGAAGTCCTTCCCGGGTGTGCATGAGTGAGGACAAAGTGCGCAGAAAAGACTTGTGTTGATCTGTGAGGAAAGTCTTGAGATACTAGAGAGCTGCCAGGTGTGCGGGCCCGGCCTCGGGGAGGCGGGACGCTACACTTTAGACTTCTTGGAATTTCTTAGAATCAGAAAACTAAAATTTCTTTAAAGCTGGCAAATATTATTGCCTTCCATGGGATAGCCTTATTATTCTTTAATATAACTTTGTGATTTGCAAATAAACATAACATCTACCGTGATTCATTTGCTGTGTTTCCTGTGTAAGAAATTTCGAGTAGACATTTGTTTTAGGTTTCTTCAGACTATAATGGCATATAATGCATGCATTAAGTTGAATGATCTAGACTAATTAATACAAAAGTGTATATGAGTCTATGACAGTGATTGTCCATAAATTTAGCTATCAGGCTAAGCGAGAACTGGCAGAATACCTCCATCCATGGATATGTGCGAGCTAACTCCCATGTTCCGTAGCCACCATTTGGATTCTGTAAGATCAAAACGTAGTTACTCTGTGCTATGTTTGAGGCCAATTTCAATAAATATGTTTGTTCCTCAATTCATACATTCGTATTTGCATGCACATATAAGCTACTAATGGTGATGGTTACGTTTCTCATTTTGAGATGCCTCAAAAGTATCATTTGACCTTTTGTTTTACAGTGTACTGTTCAAAGGTACCATAGTTTTATTATGTTTCAAAGCATATCAGATCATTTGCCAATAGAAAAATCAGCATATTCATTAGGTTTTTTTTGTTGTCATTTACACTCATAATGCTCATAACCAGAAGGTAGAATAATTTAGGTTTGCTACAAAATTCTATCGTGAAATTGTATTGGCATGTTGCTATTATATGTGTTGCCGCATACAAATTCTGTTGTACACCCTGGGTGTAGCAGTTATTCTAAACCAACTGAATTTACTGAATAAAATTTCTGTAGTAAACTACTGACGGTTACTACAGCATGTATTACCCAATTAAATTCAGTAATTCGTGTCTGTTTTCGTTCAGTAGTAAGTATTGGGTGTAGAAAAGGCTAGCGCATATTGTATTGCTGCAACTATCATGTCTCTTTCTAATGGCTGAACTTAGATATGGGATCAAAGTGTGTAGTTTCATGCCTGTAAAGATAATAAAACGTTCACTGCATCATGGAAGCGGCAGGTTTCCATCTGATCACCTGCAATGTCTGTTGGAAACTTTGACAGCATTAACAAAGCCTGAAACAAGAAAAAAGAAGTTGTATTACTGTGTCTATAGGTTTATTTTTATTATGCATATTTTGGATCTGGTGGTGGTCTAGTAGTGAACAGTGAACTATAAGAACTTTGACGCCAGATTTTGACACATTTTATGAGTCAATGAATTGTCGCATTCACCGGGATTGCGTGAAGATAATGACCCGATAGTCCCATACCTTATTATATGCTTAACAAATATGTTTTGAGGTGCACTTGTTTCCTCTTATTTATTTTCTTTTAATTGTAGCATAATCAATCTGCACCAGGAAGATCTAGTTTGTTGCTTGTTTTATGTTGTCTTAAGTTCGGTATCCCACCTTAAGAGCTTCTGCTGTGCAATCTGACACTTGCCATCCCTGATCTGCAACCTGGAAGGCCCATCCCCCTTTAGATACATGACGGTACTTTCTGCTGAAGTTACCAGAAGGATTGTCCATGATCTTAAAATTGAAGTTAATAGAGTTAAACAAGTAAGTAAAGAGAAATATAACTATCAGAACTTCAATTGTGGACTATAATACCTGGGAAGCTTTTATAAACTCATGTGCTTTCTTGAGGGTACTTCCATATTCTTTGGCAATGTCACATGCTAATATGGCTCGAACAGCAAAGGCGACATCCCATAATTGACCAGCACAGACCTTTGGATAAACAATGATTCATAAATTTCAATTTTGAGTACACAAAGTGCTGCAGCTTGACAGAGTATGCATAAATTTGCAATCTGTTGTCTTACGAAAAGAGGATTTAAAAGAAACGGTATATTTACCCGCACTTTCATGCCATCTTCACCAACCCATAGGAAATCAGCAACTCTAGCCAAATGGTGCTTGAATGCTTCTGAATTGGGATTTTCGATCCAACAGCACAACATGGATAATGCCTGTAACTTTTAATCTTTTAACGATGTAAAATAGTGTTCAATAATTAGAGCTAGAATGCAAAACATCCAATGATGCATATACAACTAGTTAGAAGGATGGTTGTACACAAGCTCTGTTTTTTCAGGAAATACACAAGTTCAGTTGATGCAGGATTTTCTATGTGATCATGTTCCTTTTGTATTGTGCTTAGTGTACATTTCAATTCCTTTGTTTATTAAAAAGAAAAACTGCCAGTTAGTGACTCTCAGAGTACTATTCAACTCAAGCTTCTTCTTTTTTTCTGCTCTTCTTCCTGGATGTCTCAAATTTAGTTGCTGCAAGTTTTCATTTTAGGAAAAAAAAAAAGAGGAAAGGTCTTACCTTCTGTGCAGCCCCAATACAGATATACTCAGAATTCTCATCTTCATACTTCAAGAACTCAGCAATTTGTCTTAAGGCTTTATTTCTCATGTAGGAAATTGGCCAACATGTGAGAAAAGGTTCACCAAAGTTATAAAGGCAGTCAGATAGGCACTCTTGCAACCATGTATGTGGATTATACACGTCTTCCTGCATTTGAGATATAATTTATTATACAGATTCTAACAAAAAGTTAACACATGAATAAGAAATATACTGACAATAGATTTTTCAAGTTAGTGGGACATGATGCCTTTTTTCTTCAGGACATCTATCTACAAAGGTAAAACATGTGGGTATTTCCCAGAATATAAAGAACATCAGCAATCTATACCTCGACACATAAAACATTATTTGTTCAAATCCGAATTCCTATTGCATCAATGTGAATCATATAAAGTGCTTGCTGATATGTGTTAGCTGTCTAACGTACCTTTGCACATAATTTGCGTGCTTGCTTCCAGTCAATCTTTTTATAGGGATGCATATGTAGCTCTTCCCTTAATGATACAACCAATCTTGTTATGGGCCCCACAAACTTCTTGCCATACAGATAGCACATGGGAATGAAAGCCATTCTGAAGTGGCTCCACAAACGTCCTGCATTTGAAAGGAAAATGCACTAACAATGTGATTTGTTTTGCCGTACTTCTATAAATTACATAACTATAATACAGATTCAATTGCATTATCATAAGGTAACGAAACAACGTAGGATTATTGACATGTAAGGGATGTCATAGATGATTATTCTCATACAAAATTGTGAACTTCTACATTGTTGGCAATATCAACTTATATAAGTTTTGAGTTCATGTTGACATGGTCTGTGCACAATTGTTGTGACATTTATTCAACTGTCCGTAACTAAGAAACTGTACTAATAAAATTAATTATGTATAACAGGAAAGAAGATTGACCTGGTTGAATTGGAACCAAGGATGGAAGAAGAAAGAACTCTGGGGGAATAGGATTTACACCGGACCATTCGAAAACTCCAAGAACCTGCAATACACAGCGTTTCAGTGAATATGGACAAGCAGGTCAGTTTGCCATAGATTATTGGTGTTAGATTTATTTTTTATAGTTGGTTTTTCCTAATTGAGGTTTCACTTTCAACTATTATTTTGATGCTTCTATAACTCTGTTTCCGAATTTTGCGATGAATTTGTTTTGAATAGCTTTTTAGATGGTTAACGTAAATCATTTGTTTGCATGTCACTGAACAGTTTATAAGTCATTCTTAATTCTTTGAGAAAGTTTAAGTGCAATGTTTGATATTATTACCGAGAGCCACACTTTTCCCAGTGTAGGTATCATTGTTGCACCACCGTGGTCATGTATCCATTTTCTTGCTTTAGGAATGGACATATCTGGGCCATCATCAACACTCTCACCAAGTAATCTCAGTGCAGTATAGTTGAGAGCTGTGCTGAGCATAGAACTTTCACCTTCCGCGTGTAGCCCCCATCCTCCATCTGCATTCTGGTTCACAAGATTGATTAGCCAGTTTTTCACATCTCGATGAAACACAATGTTCTAGGTGTATTGCTTCAATAAAATTATGCATGAGTTCCAAGTGATTACGCAGCATACCTGACGGTTGTACAAGTAACGACAGATCTCCTTGACATGTTCTGATGATAGTATAATGTTCAGCGACTCTGTGACATATAGAACTATGATCTGCAGTCGGAAGTAGAATACATATGAATGCCCTGTCAAAGTTAAGCATAACCAACGGAATAGTGTTGGAAACTTGATAGTGATGATTTCAAGAAACATGACATAGATTTGTATCATACCATGGTTGCTGTGGTAAACAATGGCCCTGGAAAATCCCCTGGCCAGTGTCCATCATGGGCTTGTATGGCTGAAAAGTAATTGAGCGCCTTTGTCAGTATTTCTGATACTGCGTTTTGGTTTAAATCCACAGGAGTTTCATCTTGTGCTTCATGTAGATCAAGAGAGAAGTTGTTCTCCTTTGTTAGCTGCAAAAAAAGAGTGTTGTTTAAACATACTACATCACAGCACTGTTTTTTTTTTTGCAATTATTTTTGCAACACTAGGTTCATGTTTTAGGATTCATCTTATGATTGCATTTATTTAGCTTATAAATCAGATCTGAAAAGTAAGTGAGTTTCTTATAAAGTTTCATATCAAGATTGCTAGAAAACAAGTAGCAAGCCTAATGCAATAATCTCAATTTGTACTGGGTCGTACCTGCATGCGAGCCAGAAAATCAGAGCTGTGTCTCATTCTGAATCTATTCTTTTGGAATTCCTTCCGTGCAGAGTCAACAGCCTCCCTCTCTTCATTTGATCCAAAATTAGGATCAAACTCCCATGTTTCTCGTCCAGTGTGATTGTTACCACTCTTGAGCCATGGTCCACCCTCAGCAATCTTGAGCTTCCACATATTTTTCAGCTATAAATAAACACCTTGTGCTTCTTCTCTTGAGCCTTATCTGCTGGAACAAGGAAAGAAAACGGAACGGATTGTTCAATGTTAAAATGAATTATTGAAATTAACACGATTGCAGAAGTTAAAAGAAATGCAGTTACTAGGTTATGTCATTTACTGTTTTGCTCTTATAGTTTAGCCAGCCTGGTTCCCTGAGGAGACTAAGTTTCAACTAGCTTCTCGTAGTGAACTGACACTAGTTTGGCTTAGCTATCTTCTGACTTAATTATATTAATCTTATTGTATCTCTTGATTATTTGACCTTGCTTTGCCATACTACAAATCCGCCTCATCGGATGTACTTTATTTTATATAGAACTACGAATCTACAATAGAGCAACAGGGCATGCAGATCACTGACTGCTTTATCTTGCTCTTATTTGAACTTTGAAGTACAAATGTATGACGCATGCAAATCAGTGCATCACATTAAACAGCAATACTTACAGAATCTCTGTGTTGTCCTTGTTTGCAGGTACAATCATCGCTCAGAGACGACTGATACGATCAGAGGATCGTCAGCCTCATCAACCGCAAGCACGAACTGCCCGGGACTGTGTGACGCTGAGGAACTTCAAAAACTCAGGTCAGCGGAGATGCCTCTATTTATCCCCTGGGGACATCACACAGAAGCCATGAGCACGCCTCGGGGTTGTGCAACACACTACGGATCCCTATTCCGTGCAAGATGCAGCTTGCTTGGCAGCTGAGAACATTGGAATTCCTCCCGTGCAGAGTCAACAGCCTCCCTCTCTTCATTTGATCCAAAATTAGGATCAAACTCCCATGTTTCTCGTCCAGTGTGATTGTTACCACTCTTGAGCCATGGTCCACCCTCAGCAATCTTGAGCTTCCACATATTTTTCAGCTATAAATAAACACCTTGTGCTTCTTCTCTTGAGCCTTATCTGCTGGAACAAGGAAAGAAAACGGAACGGATTGTTCAATGTTAAAATGAATTATTGAAATTAACACGATTGCAGAAGTTAAAAGAAATGCAGTTACTAGGTTATGTCATTTACTGTTTTGCTCTTATAGTTTAGCCAGCCTGGTTCCCTGACGAGGCTAAGTTTCAACTAGCTTCTCGTAGGGAACTGACACTAGTTTGGCGTAGCTATCTTCTGACTTAATTATATTAATCTTATTGTATCTCTTGATTATTTGACCTTGCTTTGCCATACTACAAATCCGCCTCATCGGATGTACTTTATTTTATATAGAACTACGAATCTACAATAGAGCAACAGGGCATGCAGATCACTGACTGCTTTATCTTGCTCTTATTTGAACTTTGAAGTACAAATGTATGACGCATGCAAATCAGTGCATCACATTAAACAGCAATACTTACAGAATCTCTGTGTTGTCCTTGTTTGCAGGTACAATCATCGCTCAGAGATGACTGATACGGTCAGAGGATCGTCAGCCTCATCAACCACAAGCACGAACTGCCCGGGACTGCGTGACGCTGAGGAACTTCAAAAACTCAGGTCAGCGGAGATGCCTCTATTTATCCCCTGGGGACATCACACAGAAGCCATGAGCACGCCTCGGGGTTGTGCAACACACTACGGATCCCTATTCCGTGCAAGATGCAGCTTGCTTGGCAGCTGAGAACACGGGGAAATGGCTAATGTGTGCGCCTGATCATGCGAATCAGGACAGAGTCCTTGTGTTCATTCATTTGTGTCGCTGCCTTTGCTTGATCACAGGAACTTCATGCGATTGCAGTGGCTGTGAGAAACAAAGTTTGCTGAAACATTGCAGGGCAGCCTAGTCTAAATTCAGATCAACTTTGAGCTGTTTTGAATGAGTTGAACCGTTTCATGTAGAATTCAAACTCATAGCTTCCAAGTGTGTGCCGGCTGATTTGTTCTATCAGCTCATTGAGGCAGCTGGTTGAAACTTTGAAATGAATTCTCCGTGTTTTGTTGGCATGTCATGCCAGAGTGCGCGCTTTGATTCATGATCTTTTGTTTTTTTTATGTATCTTCCACAACTTATGTTCCATCCGAACGAGCACATGTTTGTTGTAAGAACAAAGGGATCACGATAGTTGCGCGATTAGGAAGTGAAGTATTAGAGGACAATCTTAAGGCGATAATTTTTCCCCCTGTGATTGACGCATACATTTTGCTAAACTCATTCCATGTCGTTGTTTGTACTTCTGCTGCATTTAATATTATCCAAATCTTGACTCACCTAGGGAAGGTGACGTCCACCCTAGCATTGATATGTAGGTGAGAACAAAATCCTGGTTGACTGGGTGGAGGCAACAGTCCTGATGAATGGCGTAACACCTCACATTATCACAACACGAGTACCATCATACGCCGAACGGCATCAACACATCTTAGTAACTGAACGGTGGGTACAGGACAAATCAGCTTGTGGCAAATAATATAGAATGGTACAAATGAGGATTAACTGAACAAAAGCAAAATATGTATTTGCGTGCCCTCTTTCACAAATGCACACAAATTATTGCATGTATTCTTTTTGGAAGAGAAATTTCCACATTGATCTGCTGATGACTGCAGAACAAGGAAACAGATGACAGACTCCTGTCCTGGACCGAAAGACATCCTCCCAGGCAAGAACATTCAAGATTGACTCTAAGGATGCAGACTTTTCGATCAGTTATTCGTTCCTGTTGCCATTAGCCTTCCAGTTGCGGGGTAGCCTCCTCTTTTTCATCAGAAAAGTAATCTTGCCTGCACAGGAGATTAAAATAAGGCGTGACATCATCTACTATGAGACATCAAAGATACATGCTTTTGGCTTCTTTACAAACCTTATCTTCCGTGAAAGCTGATACAAGCCCGTACAACCCATTGCCACATTAACGCTGAAAAGGTTCCAGTTTTTCTACAACAAAAAAAATAATACAAGTCAACAAATGAAAAATAACTAAAATGAGAAAAAAACACAGAATGATACAAAGCATGCCCTCAGAGAAAACCCTCTTTTGATCCTAAAACATGAATGCATAATTTCAGGAACACTTTCAGAATAAACTATCAGAATGTCAATACAAACAACATTCTAAGTAATGCAAGCCAGTACATTGCCACGTTAACGCTGAAAAGGTACCAGTTTTTCTACAACAACAAAACATTGCAACTCCACAAATGAGCAGTAATCAAAATGAGAAAACAGCATGGAATGACAACAATGCATGCCCTCGGAGAGACCCTCTTTTGACCCCTAAGTAATGCATTCGTAATTTCACTGCCAAAATATCAGCTAAGTTCCATTCAGGAAAACTCAGAATAAACTATCAACATGTTAGTATAAACAACATCTCTATGGCAATAAAAGTTAATTTTGAGAATTATATTTCAGATAACATAGGATTCATATCACCATATAAGTTCTAATGCATTTAGCGAACATGGAAGTATGGATGGCTTACCGGTGTGATAACCATGCTGTACCTTGACCAGATGACTCCAGTGCAAGTAACAGCTGCAAACCATACAAAAGAATAAGAATGCCAGAATTAAACAAGAATGGACTGCAAAATAATGCCCATGTTATCTGAAATGCACTGATTGAACTGACTGGACAACTTACCAATTTGCTGAGGATAAGATATCTTTTCAGGCGGCTTGGCAAAGTCAGCGATGTTTGCAATGCTGATACCCCATTTGAATGTCGGCGCCCAGAAATGAACTGTGGTAATGTAAAGTGCATCATTGCAGTCAGTTCAAGTCACAGGTGGCAGGAACAGTTTGTTAAGTGCATCATACATAATATTATTCTACAGATGTGTTGGACCAAGGAAACAGTTACATATTTCCACATTAGAAGCCAGTGTATTCCATAAAAAAATCCAGTACAGTAATGGCAAAGCTCATATGTTGTATATCAAATACTATGAAGAATGCATGTCAGTCATGATTTGAAACAGGCACAAACTAGGAAGCAATCTGTGCCAGTCATTACACAGCTTTTCTTTGTGCAAGATGAAACCAACAGTGATGATCAATCTCAGCAATGACATACAAAGCATTACAGCAAAAAGGGGATGCTGTTGTTCCTTGTTGTAACAAGAGACACAGAGAGATTAAAGGCCAAATACTGACTAGTTTTAGGGCCGGCGGGATGGTTCCAAAAGGCCTGAAGCTTTGAAGCCGCCATTCAAGCTAATGACTTTCCTGTCCCTTTGTATGATTTCTCCCACTTAACTATCCCGCAGTCCCCCTACAAGTAGGAAAACAAATAATGTCAACATAACACGAATGCTTCAGGAAAGTAGATGTCACTGAAGAACCTAGAAGGTCGTATCGAGAATATACTAGTCCAGTCATAATCTGTTGATATAAGGATGTAAAATCACATATGATACATGGTGTCCCAACATCCTGATTTCAGGACACAGGTACCCAGAACAGAGCCAAATAAACCCAGCACCACTGACAACTTTGTTTCCATTCCTTGAGTCATTGCTACTTTGACTGATCCATGCCACAAAAGTCATATCAAATAACCTACGTAACTGCTTATCGTGAGTGATACAGCGCATATAGTGGCACGCTAGTGATGCTCCACATGTAATCAAGGTGCACGATGAATCGTTGCACCATAACGAGAAGAATCATGCTACCTGATGACTCCTATAACAGTATTGTAAGCAAATTGATTTTCCGTGCGACAGAGCGCAAATTCAACAAACAAGCAACCCTGGCTGAGAATCGGCGGAAAGAGTCCGCGGAGCTAGCAATTTGGCAGGACCCGTCGTCCCCGATTCATCTCGACACGCGACGCCAATGCCCACCCACTCGAGGCCAAACCCCAGCACCCTCCAAAATGTTGGGGGAAACAAGTTGGTACCGCAAGAATCGAATCCGCAGCAATCTGGGAGCCTGCCACAAAGGAAAAAAAAAACATTTTTTTCCTAGAGAGATCAGTAAAGTTACTATACACTACTACTGGAACAAATCCGAGGAAGGCGCGGTAGGACTCCCGGGCCCCGAGACTGAAGATCCTCCCCTCTCTCCTTCCCGCTGCGCAACACGCTCGAAATACAACCAGCCTGGACCCAGCAGAAGAGAGGCAGACGAGCGGAGGTCACCTCCTTACCTTCAGGCGGCGGCAGCGGCCGTGGCTTCGTCAACGGAGGACGGCGGCGCCGGTCGGTCGGTCGGTCTGTCCCTCTGCCTCGGCCCTCGGGGACCACGCTGGGTTTGGTGGGGGCGTGGCGGGTGGGGCCCACACACCAGATACTCCCACTTGCTCCCTGTTTTTCCTCTAACCAGCCGTTTGGATTGGGGATGGACGGTCGTGACCTAGGATTAGCAAGGGTTGTTCCACGGTCCCGGGGGAATAAGGATATGCTCTGCTCTGCGGTGCTTCTTTTTGTAACCTGTCGCCGATCGCCGATTCTTCCTTTTGTAATATGTCGCCGATCCCCGATTCCATTCTCAGATCGGTCGTGTGGTGCACACGGCTGGGACCCTGCCCGTAAACGTAATTTTACGAGAATCGTTTCAATGTGGGAAAGCTTCACATTAGTGTACGCTCAGTAAGATTGTGTTTCCACCGTACTGGTGACGTGGGTACGAGTCGGAAAGCTCAGAGCAGTGTGCTTGCAGTGGATTTGAACCTTTGGTTGGACTAAAACACTGATTTAAGTTTGGTGAATCAGATGGTGTGCAGTTTGTAGAGTACTTCATGTCTCCCTCTTTGTTAATAAACTAACCACCAAATCTATTCTCATGCCGGTGTTATTCAGAAAATGACCTAGGCAACGGGAGCCAGAGCTGCACGCGTAACTAAACAAAGAAAACAAATTTAAGCCCGATTCCATTCTCAGATCGGTCGTGTGGTGCACACGGCTGGGACCCTGCCCGTAAACGTAATTTTACGAGAATCGTTTCAATGTGGGAAAGCTTCACATTAGTGTACGCTCAGTAAGATTGTGTTTCCACCGTACCGGTGACATGTGGATACGAGTCAAAAAGTTCCGAGCTGTGTGCTTGCAATGGACTTGAAGCTATGGTTGGACTAAAACACTGGTTTATGTTTGGTGAATAGAAAAGCGTGCAGTTTGTAGAGTACTTCATGTATCCCTCTTTGTTAATAAACTTACCACCAAATCGCATGCCGGTGTTATTCAGAAAATGACCCAGGCAACTGGAGCCAGAGCTGCACACGTAATTCAACAAAGAAAATAAATTTAAGATGCCGCCACTGGAATCAGGAGGGCAAATATATTCAAGTAAACTAGTCAAAGTGTATAGTTCAATATCTCTCAAGTACATATATAGTCTCGTATACACAAGCCTTCAGCTCCAAACACAACAGGCGGCAAGAATCGTCAACAGACAGTTACAACCTTACACAAACTGCACCGTATGTTTATAAATGGGCAGTGTATTGTTTGTTCTCTCCACAGTCCAACAATATAATGCTTCTAACGTGTAAATATGCACAGACAAGACGAACATCCTTCAGACACTTAAAACGTCCAGGCCCAGCATTTCCGGTCTCGTTTGCTTAAGAGTCTGTCCTGATCTATTACTGTATAACTGCAGATGCCACCAGCCATAACTTCCAGAGATCTGCCAGGAAGGAGCATATCTTACAGCACACCACATGGCAAACACTCGAGAGGAAAGATCCAGAGCTTGAGAATGAAACGGCATGAGACTCAGCATCGGAAACAGCTTGAGAATGAAACGGCATGAGACTCAGCATCGGAAACGGATGACGATGCACGAAATATCATCTTTGCTCATCTTGGCGAGGGCCGCAGATGTTAATCGCTTTGCTGCCGTTTGAGGGTCCTTGGTTGATTTCACCAAATCAACAGCTTCTTGGTTCTTCATTACCTTCACCCAGCAAAGAGAGTGCCAACGAACTGTTTTATAAGCAGACTTTAAGGAATGCAAGTAAGAATTGTAGATGGCTCAAAAAATGTTGATTTGTCACTGTGGCATATAAATTTGTATTTAACATACAGCATGAAACTAGTAGTGTAACGGGATCGCAAATTAGAGTGTTTGGAAGGGCATCATGTAACATCTTCAAGAATATGTCATTGGCTCATTCATGTACTGAGAGATGCCAAGAGCTGAATTCTAGGGACAGGCAAAGACAAGCCAACTTGGACCATCTTAATCAAGTGGCAAACTAGTCAAATCAGTCTTAGGAAGTCAAAACACTTGTCATCTACCAGGGGAGAAAGGTAAATAGACTATGGGAGGAAAAGGAATTAAGAGAAAGGAAACTTTAACTGGTAACTTTTTTTTTGGCGAACAAATGTAATTATGAGTAGACATGGTTACAAATTCTTTACTGCATAAGGTGACTAACATGAAGTAATATTGTCGAGGCACATACCTTCCATAAACCATCACTGGCAAGTATGACAAATTCTATATTTGAGTTTATTTGTATATGATTAATATCAGGTTCAGAGCTCAAGTGCGCCTTGAGGCTCTGATCACCAAATGCCCTAGCAACCGCCAGTTGGCCATTTACCCGAGGAACATCACCTATCAGCAACTAAAATGCATTCAGACAAATTTACCGCATGGCAGGATAGAATAATGACGAGAATTAGAAACTGGACACTTTACCGGGGAAAGTAGAAACAAAACCACCATGCTTTTCAATCCTCTTTCGTTCATTAGTGGTATGGGGTTCATGATCAACTGTAAGTTGATTAGCTGTACCTTTGTCACATACAACAGCCCTTGAATCACCTATATTAGCTATCCACATATCTACGCCATCAACTACAATTGCAGTCACTGCTGTTGAACCACCCGGTCCTAGTTGTTTAGAGTTTTCAAGAATAAATTTGTTTGTGGAGCTGTATGCACTTTTAATAGCTTCATGGGGATCTGACCAAAAGAGAGGCTGCAAACATCACAAAAGGAAATTGATGAATATCCTTGTAGAGGAATATCATAAAATGAGATTATTTATAACACATGTATTGATGAGATAGTGAATTAGTGATACATCTCGATGTTTTAAAGGGACATAACGGGGAATCAGAAAGTAGTGCTTACCTCTTTCAGTATATTGTTAAAAAGATTAGCTTTCAAATAACTGGCCACGCTATCTCCCAAATGGCCATCATAAACGGCAAACAGACCAAGTTCGTGATCCTTTTCATATCTATACTCTGCTACATGGTAATCTTCCATATCATGTCCAGATCTTCCTTCAACCAAGTGAAATCCATGCGTTACTTTGTTGCTCGACAACTTACTTCGTCCTCGTCCAGTATCAGCGGATGATGAGTTGAGACATGCTGCGTTCTTCACAATACATGTTGAATGGAAGAAAGTAACGTATTACCTCGATAGATTCATTTCAACAAAATCTTATACATGTTTCATTCAAAAGCCTTGAGAAAATATTTACAGATTGAGCATAATATTTTTTCAACTGCAAACCAGTAGACATGTTTTAAATACTGATGGTTATACATACATTCCCCTGCTTTTCATGTAGGTGACACTTTGGGCAGTCCTTACGTGTGGTATCCATTCAAGTGATCCATGATTGAAAATTAGGATTGAGAGTTATTTCTAAGACCAAAGAAGGCTATGTTAAGACCAAAGAAGGCTATGCTCGAGTTTCACTTCCACAGTGGTTGAAACTAAAGAACTAGAAGTAATAGAACCATTTTTACACTCCAAAATCTAGCCTCTCCCTGTAAGCGCGTAAGGCCTGCATGTGGCGAGTGCTTATCGTGTGTGGGATCTATCCGAACAATCCATCACATTTCAATCCAAAAAAAAAAAGGGTCAACACTAGAAACATAGGCCAGCTCAAAGATATGACAACCAAATTAAGAGTTACTTATGCTTAAGACCAAAACCGTTCCAGTTCCATTTACCCGATCACTGGCAGACAGGTGGCTAAAAGTATCAAAATGATATTAATAAAAGGTCCACACATTAGCACTCCATATTCCCTAAGTTGAAGATTCATCACACGTTAGATTCAAAGCCCAGCTCTACCAATGTCCATGGGTGTATTGGGCCCGCTCGTAGCACGTTTTCACCGAACTGCATCATATGCAGGCAGGCGAGACGTGCTACCACTTGACCACCTGCTCAGAATCCCACTAGCATCATGTATCCATTCAAACACGACATCCAGGCTACGAATCAATCAATCGTACCCTAAGCCTCCCTACAGACTACCGGCCCCATGCTACGTCTCGAGCAAACAAACCGAAAGTTGCATCCTTTCCTGGAATTACAGACTGCTAGGAGACGATTGATCATGCATATTCGAGAAAGGAAGTAAAATTATCAAATTTAAAGCGACTACAATCCTAATTAGCAGTCAGAATCCACAGTACCAACAACAGGCTTGCTAATTAGAACTCCTTATTTCACATCGGCGAGAGGGAGAACCATCCGGGGCTCACCGGCGTCGAGAAAAGCAGGAAGGGAGAACAGGTCCGGTATTTTTCCGTACCCGGAGGATGTTGAGGATGTCGGGCCGCCTCTTGACGCGGTTCAGACGCCCGGCCGACGGCGTCGACGGTGAGGACGATGATGACGAGGAAGAGCAGGATGAAGACGGCGGCGGCTGCCCATCCGCCTGCTGCCCGCCGATCATGGCCGCCGCCGCACGGGGTTGGTCTCCTCGTTTCCTCGTGCACCCCGGGTTTACTTTACTTTGTCTGGTTGTCCTTTCGCCTGAATTTCTTTTCCTTTATTTTTCGTTTGCTCCTTGGGGTTAACGGCATGGACACGGTAGCTGGGAGTGAGCTAGACTTTTCTGTTTTTATTTTTCAAAAAATAATTTTATAAAATCACAATTATTTGGTTTTTTTACGAGCAACTATAACTTTTAAAACAAGTTTTACAAAACTACTAATATTTGCTCATCTGTTACACAAAACTAATTTTAAGTTATAGACTCACATGCCAACCATAAATAAGAGTAAAGCGTATATCAGGTCCTTAAACTATTCTTAGTTCTCATCTAGATCCATGAACTTTTAAATTAAAGATTTGAGTCTCTAAACTATTTCATGGTTCTCATCTAGGTTCATAAAGTTTTAAAATAAAGCTTTGTATCCGTCAACTATTTTAGAGTTCTCGTTTGGGTCCATAAACTCTCAAAGCAAAAACCCACCTACCTACCATCGTCGCTAACATGCTTCTACTGACTGCATTAGCCATTGCCACCAGACCGCGAGCTTCATCCAATCGCTCTGCCAAACTTGTGAAGTCATCAAGCTAGCACGGCGTGTCATCAAGCACAAGCCACATTTTAAATAGCTTTTTAGGTGCTAAACCAGATTAAGAATCTAAATCTTCATTTTAATAGTTTATATACCTAGAAATAGTTTAAGGACTCAAATCTTCATTTTAAGAGTTTATGGATCTAGATAAGAATTTCAGAATAGTTTAGGGACAACCTTGGATGCACTTTACTCCACAAATAAAGTGCATAAAGCCAAGAGAGTATGCTCAAGTCGGCCTAGAACAGAAACTTGTGATTTTGTGTAACAAATAATACAAAAATTATGAGTTTGTGAAACTAGTTTTAAAAATTGTGGTTCTTTGCAACAAGAAACCAAATAGTTGTGATTTTATAAAATTATTTTTTTAAAAAAATATTTTTTTGGTACCTGAAAATAAATTTGAAAGCATAAATTGTATCTTTAATTTCTTAGGACAACTTGAAGTAATGGCTTTTCTCTCTCCGCACTGTATTGTTTTTAGCGATGAATCTATGTTACAATTTCTCCTAACAAGATCCGTACCAAATATTATAATGAAACTAACATCTCACGTATTAAATGGAAAAGACCAAGATTACAAAATAGTGAATTATAGAGTTTAACAAAATGCTCTCAGAAAAGCTATAGGATCTATAGCGACAGCTATTGCCAATAGCTTACAAAGTAATGCAAACTTTTTGACTAAAACATTAGTAAATTCATCAATTTCAAACCACGTTTCAAAAGCGCGTGCTATTTGTCCAATCATATTATCGATCTAGGATGTATTTGCTAACTTCTCAAGCGATGAAACAATTCATAGAATAAAAAAAGTAATCACCATTTGAACTATGAACGAATAAATTCATCACCTCGCTTGATTTACGATTAATGGATCATAAGCCATAAGTATATAAATTCATAAGCCTAGTCATAGCGAGTTAGCGGATAAAATTAGTAAAGCTATTCAAGCGTAAAGCGAAGTTAACAACATAGCGGTAATATTTGTAAATATCATTGCGGCATCTATCTCAGGAAACTATTACGGAGTTGTAGCGGCTATTTGCATCCATGGATAAAACTGATTCCACTTGTTGCAGGAAACAACCTTTGTCAAAATGGATCGTTCGATGCATATAAAAATGAAGTGACAAAAAGAAAGTTCTTCTAATATTACACTTTATATAGTTACAAATACTTTGACGGGACTGGGTCAAAGTTTGCAACTTGACTGTTAGTTTCTTTTAGAATATTTATTATGCTAAAGCTTTGGAATCATACTTCCTTAAAAAAAGGGGGAAAGAGAGAAAGCTTAGAAATGATGACTAATAAGAAAGGGTATGCATGTGCTACTATGTATGTTCTTATCCCTCTTTTCATGACGACTAATAAGAAAGGGTCACGAGGCTGAAATTTTACGTACTACTCCTTCCGTCCCAGTATAGTTGGCATCCTAGCATTGGACACGAAAATTAAGAAAAAAAAGAAATAAAATAGGTGCACAAGAAACAAAAAAGAGAGAGATAGAGATGTGTTAGGGAGAGAGAAAGGTGTCTCGAGAAGTAAAAACGCCAAATATTTTAAAAAATTTGATATAGCTAGAATGCCAAATATTTTAAGATGGAGAAAGTATCGAATAGTACAAAATTTATATCTGCCTTTGACGGTTCTGAGGGTAATATCCGAAAAGTAGTGTTATCATACTACTTCGGATTGGGATTGAAAATCTAACCAAGCCAGTCCATAAAGATAACTGTTTCAGGTATATATCCTACTCTCCTGCTCAAGAAAATCAACTGAAACCGGAGTTCAGGTGACGAGCGACCAGCCGTTTCAAGATATGCAACGAGTCATGTAGGACCCACCAGAAGTAAGAAAGTGTCAAAGTCGTCCGTCAGCAGTCTCCAGCGTAAGTCAACCGGTGTACATGATAAAGTAACCATTACACACAATTGACACTTGCGTCTGAATTACACGTCAGCAGAAGGCCAACTTACAATTGGACCTAGATTAAATTAATACTTCCTTTTGGACCGAAGAAAACCCCGTATTTACTTCTCAATCACGGACCTAAATACCATCACACCAGATATCAAACGTTCCAGGGTGCGCCTCAAAACGCAACTTCTTTTCAGGTCAGTCGTCAATATCTTGGACCCATTGCAAACCTGTCACGGGACAAACACAAGCCACGCAACCCTTGGAAGTAAGCAACATAGGGAAAATAAACTTGCTAATACATAAAAAAAAGAGGATTCAAAAGCCCCAGCAATCTACTCGTAAAATTTCACCATAGAAGGGACCAGGGCCCACATGGGAAATTTCAAAACAACATGGACTGTAGTTAAGGGTTTGAGCACTATTTATTTAGTTTCCTTTCATTTCATCTTTCGTTAGAGCAAGGCAACTTAGAGACACAAGAATTTTGCAGGCATTCCATTACCGTAAGAAACACTTCAACTCAACTCAACAGTAAATATAGGAAAACACCACATTTCAGCTGTAGTACAAAATGAAATCTACCCGAGCCAGTAATATTGTTGTGAATCTTGTGAGCCTTATGCCAGTGACAGATAGGCTTGACGGAATTCGACTACCAGAGGAAAGTAAACTACATACTGGGAGGGATTATTGATTTCAAAGGAAACTTGTTAATTGATTTCCAATTAACACTTCCAAAAAGCAAGCGAGCTCAGTTAAAACTACCACAACATGAAACTGAATAAAACTACCACGATCTCATTTTATTTGTTGACGTTGGGAGAGCTGAGCCAACAAACAAAATTCGGAGGATGCATTAGTTTCTGTTAGAAGTAATCCTTGTGTTTCTGGAGTATAGTCGAATAAGCTAGTAGAATGTTTTCGGAGTCTAGTAGAGTGTGTTCTGGAAACTAATAGTAGTACTGTAACGAACCAAACTAATGAAGTGCCTCAGTTGCTAGCTGCAAGCACCCCCCCTGGACCCAACAGTTTCTTTGAGCATTCCCATATCCATGGATGGATACAGGAATGCAGCGTGAATATGTTTCAGTGGCACATTCATAATCATCTAACGTTCCCTGTGGACTAAATAGATCACAAAAAGTTGAAGATAGAAATTCTTGGAAGGCGGAACATTGGAACTTACCTTCAAGTACTGATTCCACTGCTGCATTTGGAATGATAAGCCCAACAAACCGCTGATTGTCATTCGTCGTTTCCAAGCGGGCAATACGTATTCTCTTGTGAACACGTCGAACCTATTTGATTACGTTAGCAAAGTAATTAATGATTAGAGAAACATCACCTTAAATCCTCTCTACAATTATTAAAGCATCAACCATATACCATAAGTTCATCTACATATGCTGACTGATATAACATTTGAGATAAGGAGGGCTCATGCTAAGAGATACAAACCAGGGGTAAATTTTTGGAAATAATATCTCGATAAATGTGAAGTGCAAAGTATTTAGAAATTCAAAAAGTGGTCAATCTTGTCAAGCAAATAGAAACAGAGGTTTGTAAATCGAACCTGCTTAGCTAGGGCCTTTTCTACTACGCCCCATACAGGAAGTATTGCCAAGCAAATAGAAATAGAGGTTTGTAAATCGAACCTGCTTAGCTAGGGCCTTTTCTACTACGCCCCATACAGGAAGTATTAGACCACCCAAGATATTGATCTCTTGTAACCTTCTGCCCACTGTACAATTGCTTCCAAGTTTACATTTCGGACCATGCATACACTGAAACAACACCAAAAGACAACACTAATGAATAATTGTGACCTAAACCATCTAGGTTCGAGTGCAGACAAATAGTCAATCAACTCTATTCTCAAAACTTACCAGTTAGGTGCAGGTAGAAAAGCAAAAGAGCAAAAGATGTAACACTTAATTCTGGAACTTTAGTTATGTTTAGAATGGAACTATAATCATATATCAGAACAAGGAGAGTTAAAGTCTGAACATTAAACATATTATCATTAAAAGAATAATTTCGAGGATCTCCTAGAAAACATCATTTGGACAGTAATGAAGCAAAAGCGAATAGGAATCTAGTTCGTATGTTTTCTGGTACTTTGTACAGAGATTATATTCTGTTGAATGTAAAATCCAACTACAGTATTACCTGCTTGGATGACGCATCATACTCTTCTTGCCAACCTTTGCCAATTTTTTCAACCGATGAGACCTTCCTATACTTGCTTTTAAGCTCAACCAAAGGCATCTCCCTTTAATACAAGACACAATAATTTTTAAAATCAAAGCAATCACTGATAGAAGCCTATGACTCCATAAAGACTTCAAAACTATTCAGCAAGCACAAACTGGGGAAAGAAAATGATGAATCAAGTACCTTGAAGCCTCCCCAACAGCAGGACGAATTATTTTGTACATGCCTTCAGTTGAGCTGGTACAGGCAAAGTGAAAGTAATTACAATAAGGATTTGGGCAATTCATTACACTGCAACAAAGCATATAAATGCATCTTTGAAAGGCAATCAATCAAACAGTAATTGTAACCATAACACACCCATATACCTAACTTCAACTGTTCTTAATACAAGTATGTCATCTTTCACAAATGGGTTTTACTTTTCAGATGTATGATATTTTTTCCTGACTTCATTCTAGAATTTGTGAATCACCGCAAGCTGACAGTGCGGTGATACAGTATTCTCCATCAGTATGCCAAAATACATCAAATGTGCAAAAGAATTATATCAAAGGTTCACATCATTTGCTTGCTGAATCAAGCAAATCACTTCTACCATCATCAGATGCTGCAATAGTTTCACCACATGGAGATTAGTTTCTCAACAATGTTCTTTTGGTATTTAGAGGCCATTATGTTTCTCTCTTTTTTTATGAAGAAAAACTTAACAAGTAGGATAGACATCTTGAAAGAAAACTAAACTTAAATACATCATACTCATCCAACACACACTCTTACCCTTCAAAAGCTAGTAGCCAATGTCTTCTTCCCATCCATTCTCTTCTGGACTCATAAAATCCATCACTGGATGAACATAGCTCATCTTTCAACCTTTCTTCAAGCATTGAATTCGCCAGCTAGAACATATGCAAATGAAGATATGATTCATATGATATATCAAGAGGTGCAGGCATAAAACAAATGCAGAATTGAACAGAAATATAACTGCACTCATGTCGCATAAATTCTCAAGAAAAGGACTTCAAAACATTGCTTACCTCCCAAGTAACTCCACGGTCAACAGTAAATGTAAACAATACTGTAGAAGCACCAGATAAGCTATCAACATGAACAGTCTGCACAGATAAACCTCGATTGTAAGTACTAGAACTGGATCTACTAAAACAAGCTTTTATCTGAAAGAAATACAACCTTTGGCGACTCTTTCATTTCGACACTTTTAGCTTTGATATCGACAATACCAGAATCAAGTTGTCCTTCATTTTGAGCGTTCTTAATGACTACATCAAGTATGCTCGAGAAAAGATCAAATAACCTGTCAAATTAAGTGTGCCCTTTAGTTACTGAATGACCAAGACGAAATGTAGTAAGGAAAACTTGTGATGAATGAACATGCCTATTCTGGATGTTTGGAGGCAATCCCAGGATACGATTTAGGAAACGGGCCACATTATGCATATCAGAGTCAAAAATTCTACCAGTAAGCTTTCCTCCAATTTTTCCATTGCCTGCAATGAAATAGCCAGTCAGGAGCTCTGACTCAATAGTTGAAGCTAAATAACATACATTATAACATAGAAAATAGTAGAGCATTTCTGCCATGCACTGCAAAACTGGTAAGTGATGGTAATTGCAGACATTCAGTTCCTAATTAAAGAAACTCGCAAATATTGCAGCATTCAATGAATGAACACAGATCCAAGCCAAACTACTACATCAACAAATTACTGCAAAATGAAAAAGATGGACTATAAGAAATATATAAGTAATGTTTTTTTTATAATAAACTGGTCAAACATATACAAAGTTTGTGTCTATTCACATATATAGCTTTGGGAAGTGTATCCAAGGAACAGGCTATCCAGATTCTAGAATGTGAAATTTTTTGGATTTGAGTCTAGCGTGTTGGAGTTGAGCGCAGCTCATATGCTCCGGCTCTCTGCTCTGCTCTCCCTCCCTCCCGCATTGCGCCGGCCTCCCCGTCTATGGAAGAGATCTTGGGGGTGGTGGTCAGACTGTCAGAGTCAGACAGGCCATAGTTGGGGATGTTGGAGCAGCGGAGGTGGCTTGGGGGCTGCCTCAACGGGGAGGGTCCTGCCAAGGCACCATGCCAGCGAACAGGGTGGCTGCAGCAGGAAGGTGAGCGGATCGTGGACTAGCAGGGAGGCGACGTTCTCTTCCCTGGGTTGATGGCCACTAGCAGACTGTTAGTTGGCGTAGTTGTCGTGGGCGCTAGAATCGAAATTCTAAGGCAGAGGTGTTGAGGGCGACCACCACCATAGGTGCAAAATCGGTGTCAAGTTCGAAATTGGAATTTATATGTTGAATTGGACAGAACAGTGAAGAAGAATCACTTAGCTTTGGGGCCATCAATAACCCAAAAAAAAAACAGACTACTCAAGCCCAATCCAATATTTTTATCGGACATAATAAAAATAAGTGTTCCCTATAAAAAAAATAGCTTGTTAGAAAACTTACACATCACAGGATCCCTAATAATTCCAATTGCCACTAAAGCAGCTTTTGCTGTAGTTATGAACTCTTGGAGGGTAGTTTGATTCTCAGAGCATCCCAAAGGTATAACCGGAAGTGCATCCTGGTCACCTTGAAAACTATGCTTTAGAATAATGCATGAATTCTGAAGTAACCCATCTTCCCTTCATAATAAAAGAAAAGGAAAGGGACTACTGACTACTAACCTGTTCCATTATTCCTCTGTACATCATTGTCAGGGCTTTCTTTCCATAATTACTATCGTAGTTAAAAGCACTTAGTGATGGTCCAGCTCTACAAAATCAGATACAAGGGGAAACCATCAGATACGTTTAATGTTACACTTAAAATAGGACTGCGGACTGATTCAAAAAAAAAGAAAGACGAAGGAACCTTCGATCTCCCTTGTGTTAAAGCTCCAAGAGACTCCAATCTCTTTGCCACGATTGATGCAAATCGCTTTTCACCACCAAGGTTCGTAAAAAGAAGCCTAAATTGGTACTTCAATAATCAATGCTCCATAATTCAGATATCAGTAATTTAAAAGAGAGGTAACTTTCCTTCCAGCATTCAGAAAATTGCTCTCTTGAGTATAAGTTAGCCAAGTTATTGTGTTTCAATATACATGATTTAAATTTCTCTCTAACGAGTAACAATAACAGCATATGTATGCAAATAGGAAATTTACATAATCATAGTATACCTATATTCAGGTGCAGAAGATTGATTAGAGCGATGGGTTCTCCCAAACTGCTGAATTGCACGGTCTGCACTCCAAGGAAGCTCAAGTGTTATGTGTACTCTTCTCCTCTGGCATTGATAGTTAAACAGGATAAGGAGCATTCCAATAAACAGATCTCATGGAGAATTGTATGGATGAGCAGTGAAGGAAACTCAGACCTGATTGTTTGCCCTTCGCTCAGCATGTAGAGAAACACCAGCAGATCCTGCTTCAGATATTATTGCGATATGCTTTTTTCCATCCATAAACTGCTGTTTTTCATGCATATTGACCATGTCCAATGCCACTTCTTTACTAAAAACGGCATACATTTTAAATGAGAATGATTGAAAGAGTGAGCGCGCCAATCACTAAGCTATAAGTTTTGCGCTAATGAAATGGCAGAGCCCCAGCCATAGCATCAGGCAAAATGAATGAATTAGAAAGATAGAAAGGCCATCATATGAAAGATTACTCACGTGTTCCGTGACTGGTAAATAACACCTTTTCTATCTGATGCTCTTATTAGTATACCACGCCTCCCAGTTATTTCAGAAACTTTTTCAGGGCCGCCAAGCTACAAAAATACCAAAAGATATATAATAGTTTAATGACTGAATATTCATTAAAACCATTAAAACAACGTTTGTATTCTGCTAGTATCATTTCTGCAGTTGAAACCTATACCATTCCTTTATTTGCCATTCAAAATAGAAGGTAAGTGTATTTTTTGGATGGCAATTAAGGGAAACGTATAACGTCCGATGGCATACAAGGAATTTTCTTTAAATAATCAGTTTAAACAGTTCATAATAGATAAAAGGACTCCAGAAATTAATAATCTGATTGGAGAAGTCTAAGCAATTGTCGAAATAACTAAAGAACAACTGAAAGGAATTTATCATATATAGGCTGGTCCGCTAAGGCTATCAGAACCCTCCTACACCTAGATTGGGTTCTTTTATTTCACTCCTATTACAAATTGTTTACCTTTTTATATCTTATACTACCACCATTTATGGCTGTTGTTAGGTTTCATCTCTACTCTAGCCCAGCCTGCTTGTTGCTTCCGACCTAAGGCTCAGTGGCTGTATGTATTAAGATATCTCAGCTCCTAAATCTAGGGAAGAGCTCTAAATTATGCAAATTAGCCTGAGATTACCAAGCCTTGCTCAATATTCAAACCGAAATTAGGGAGAAAAGAATTCACCATGCACAGTAACAAAGTTAATTTACCTGATCAATGATGTCATCTAGAGGATTATTAGGTAAATCCAAGGAACGGATAATGTCTAAAATCTTCGATTTTCTCTCCACCGCAGCATCATATCTGACAGTAATTTACCAGGTCACAAGTTTATGAACTGGGCCTTATGATCATGTGGAGTTAGTTAATGGTTAATAGGTACCTCTTTGAAAGTTCAGTCAAGTAAGCATCTCTTGCTATGAAGTAGCCTTCGACCTTGTCCTTGCAACCATAACATGACCAATCATTAGCCACCATTCCAGTCAAAGGTGGAGTCAGGCAACCAGGGTGAACACGTGTAGCACAAACAGAGCACTGAATTAACAGGCTCGTCTCCTGAAATGACATGGAAATGAAAGGGTAATACAAACTGGTAAAAGAACTGTTAGGAACAATTTCGCTCTTCCAAGTTCCAGAGGAGCACAGTAAGCTTATGCAAGCACTCAGCATGCAATACAGTGGCACAAGTAACATTTCAAGTTCCCAACCACTAATTACGAATATGAAATGACAAAAACATAATACAAATAAATAGGATTCGTTATGCTATTTATGAAAAGGTTACAACTTATACATAGAGGGGGGCTGAAGCAGTTCCTGGCTTGTGCTGCCAGTTTCATGCCAGACACAACACTTAAGCCCCCCCTTTTTTTTACTTGAATAAGCAGGATGGCTGCATAAGCACTTAAGGCCCCTAACGTTCCAATACACTTTAAGTATTGAATTTGAAAAGCCTGTTTAAAACTGGTTAGTGGCAAACTGGTACTGAAACGTGCCTGAATTTCTCATTTAAAAAAAATGGCTTTCAAGCTCAGTGGTGACACGGCAGTGCTATAGCAGCCAAAAAGTGGCAGGCACAGTTACATCACAGGTAGGATAAAGCATGGCAGTGTTGAGAGAAACGAGTCACCTCGGTATTGCAGATCTGACACGTATGAGAATCCTCATCAGATTCTGTAGATTCACGGTCTGACTCTGCTGCTGCATTTTACAAAATACATCAAGAAGTACATAGGAAAGAGACCATAATTAATCTGCCACAAATCCATGGAATATCATCAATTTCAGAAATGTACAGTACATGTCATTGCTTTTACAGTACAGAGGGAGTGTGTTATGTGGATGCAATATTTCCAAGTCATTTCACCAAAATTAATTAATAGTTTTAAGTACACCATGGCACCTGGGTGACCATGCACGTGCATATGCTCACAATCAATAAAATAGACAACAATCATTCTGTAAACTCTCATTCAACAAAACAGATAATACCTGCTTTAAGCAATCACAGAATCACCTTTAGATGTGAAAAAAAAAACCAAAATAATTGTTCCGGTAGTTTCTTGCAGTAAACACATTATTCCACATGATTCATTAATACGCAAATCCCGATGCAACAAGAAGTACCATTATGAAAACAAGAAACTACAGACCTACCAGTTACCATTGATCACATCTAATTCTCATGTGGTTTAAAAAACCTCGATGGAGCGATTAAGACAGCCCCCCATGGCATTTTGGACTAGAAGAAATTCTCTTTCTCGCCCGGTCGAGAAAAGCCCCAAAAGCCTGCGATCAGGATGCCCCACCAGGGTCCCAGGACACGTGGGCCACGTGTAGACCTCTGGCAACAACCGTAACGGTTCAAAACTCACAGATAGCCGACAAGGGGCCCTTTTTTTACCCAGACCAAAAATCCGTGCCTACGGGCAGTCGAACCCGGATCCCTGGGGTGCTACTCAGACATCTTAGCAGTGTTTTTAAAGCGTCCGACTAATCGCGATTAGTCGTCGATTAGTCGATAAAACGCTCCGACAGCATCGTTCAGGGCAACCGAAGCGATTTGCCCGCCCAAAAATCTGAGCGTCCGCTCAGGAGACGA
>LAPY01002023.1:21648-32350 GCA_000970635.1 Eragrostis tef | reverse complement strand
GTAGCGACTGCAGAAACACTGTAGCGGCTGCAGAAGAAATAACTGAAACACTGTAGCTGGTGCAAAACAGCCGCTGCAAAGCAGCCAAGCGAACAGGCCGATTAATACAGCTTCTGCAAGCAGATGCATAACCAGATTTTAATAAAAAAAGAGGGAAGATACACGACTGCGCCAAAATCAAGTGTACAGTCCCGGACTCAGACGTCGAAAATTAAGTCAAACAAGAATGTCTGAAATACCATCTTAAATATTGAGGGAAAAACAACAATGAGCAAAGTTTTAAGAACCGTGACACCAGTAAGTCTGAACTGTCCTCGCAAAAAAAAAGTAAGTCTGAACTGAATATCTCTACATGCGGTCTAACATGGTCAATCGTAGGCATCCCTCTATATATAAAAACAAAAACCAAAGTGGTACAAAAGAAATTTGAATACCAATGGTCTGTCTATAGGATTGTGCAGGTGGCCTATCACTGAATTTGCTCCCGGTGAAAAACACACCTGAGCAATCCATACTCTAGCGACAATGTTAGTATTTTTCAAGAAACAGGTAGGGCATGTACCAATGCCAAAAGGCAAATCAATACGTACGACATCTGCTTATGACGTCAGGGAACAAAGTTTCTGAAGACAGCAGGAGCTAGGATTGTACAAATGTAACCTGCTAATGTCGATATATAAATATAACTTGCTACAACCCAAATGAAATTCAATCACATACAAATACACTAATACAGGTAGCTAGTGATATGAATAGCGGGGCGTCCTGGAAGCTGGTTGAAGAACTTCCTGATTGCTGCCTCTAGGATTGGCACATCTGATTCTTCACTTGTAGAGTAGCCCAAACCGATGGCTATGATTTTCAGGTTTGGCAGGTGCTCGATGCCGGTAACTCTGACGCCACATGTCTTCACTTCGTGCACATCCATTTGTAGCCTGACCGTCTCGACCTTGGGCATTGCTCCATCCTCGAAGGTGAGATCGGCTCGAGGAGATTCAAAGTAACCCAGAGTCCTGAACATCGTGCCGCTGCTGAAGACGATTCCTCCATCAGGGACATGACGGGCGAAAAGAACAAGGCGGACAAGGGCAGGTAAACCTGCAAGCACAGCAATATCATCCTTATACAGCTCGTCGACATGAATGTCCATGCTGCTGAGAGTGTTGAGTTGGCCAACCCACAAAGGTAACCGAGGAAACGGAAACCACATGTGGAGTTTCTCGAGATGACTGCCAGACAAGCATAACGAATTCCACACATCATAGTAACCTGTCGGGTCTAGTGTCATAACAGTTAAATGCCTTAGATTGCAATTGATCAACTTCTCGATGGAAGAAACCAGAACATCCTTATGTGGTTCCTTGGTGGCGAAGCTATAATCGACAATTGAAATGTCCAGCTCCCTAAGACTTTGTAATTCCCCAAGAGCCCTTAAATTATCCAATGACTGCTTGCTTGGATCAAAGTTAACCAGAGTACGCAGAGATTTCATGTTGCTGATTCCATCGGGATAAGCTATGCTCACAGAAACCTTCAAATATGATAAAGCAGCCAAATGAACAATATCCTGTGGAAGAAGAGACAATTGCCCATCTATCACCAATGTCTCCAGATGCTGCAGCCCGCCAATTTGTCTAGGTAGCTGAATGTCTGAATTATGTTTATGAAAGCTTTTAATAAATAAATACCTCAGTTGAAACAATTTTGCAATTGGAGAGAGGTCCAAACCATCAACCTTACAAATGAATAGAACTCGGAGAAACTTCAACCCCAATAGTTGAAGTCTAGAAAAAGATAATCCAAAAATAAACAGCGATCGAACATGTGGTAGACTCATGCGAGGTTCACTTTTATCAAGTCCTGACTCATCAAACTGCAGGGAGAGCCGGCGAGCCTGCTGTCTTGCGTTGATAGCCTGTAAGTTTTCTACCACACCGAGAAAATTCTCTTCCGTGGACTTGGTCACAATTAGATCCAAAACCATATCATGCACTTTATAATGAAAAAGGGGGTTCCCTGCCGTAATAGTTAAACGCCTTAGATTGCAATTTATTAACTTCTCAATGGAAGATAGCTGAGCATGCGTTTCATTAGCTGGGAAATTATAATCAGAGATTGACACCTTCAGCTCCCTTAGATTTAGCAATTCCCCGAGAGCCCTTAAAGTATCCACCGACTGCTTGCTTAAATCAATGTGATGCAGAGCACGAAGAGATTTCATGTTGCTGATTCCAACAGGATAAGTTATGGGAGCGGAAACCTTCAAACATGACAAAGCAGGCAAGCAAACAATATCATGTGGAAGAAGGGACAGTCGCCCATGTATGATCAATGTCTCCAGATTCTGTAGCCCGCAAATTTTTTTAGGTAACCTGATGTCTGATTTATAGGATCTTTGCTTAATATATAAGCACCTCATCTGAAACAATTTCCCGATTGGAGTGAGATCCAAACAATCAACATCATAAATAAATAGAACTCGGAGAAACTTCAGCTCCAGCAGTTGAAGGCTATGAAAAGACAATCCAAAAATAAACAGCGATCGGATATGTGGTAGACTCACATGAGGTTCACATTTACCAAGTCCTGACTCACTAAACTGCAGGGAGAGCCGGCGAGCCTGTTGTCTTGCGTTGATAGCCTTTAAGTTTTCTACCACACCCAGAAAATTTTCTTCTGTGGACTTGGACACAATTAGATCCAGAACCATATCATGTACTTTATAATAGATACGCTCCTTGTTCCAAGTATGATACTCTACAAGCTGGATGATCATGCTTCTATTCACAAGTTCATTGAAATAGCTGCTTGCAATTTCTACTGCGTCTCTCCCATCTAGTCCCCTAACAAAACCTTCAGCTACCCATTGCGTAACTAAGTGATCCTTCCCAATATCATGATCCTCCGGATACATACCGATATATAATAAGCATGTCTTGAGATTATGAGGAAGATGAGTATAACTAAGGTTTAATATCTGTCTCATTCCTTCAAGAGTTGGATTTGACCTCAAATCAGAGCGTAAAGATTTAAGAACATAGTTCCATTGGTCCACTGATCTGTTTGATTGACTAGCTAAAAGGCTAGCTATGGTAGTGATTGCTAGTGGCAGACCACCACATTTTTGTAGAATTTTGTCAGATGATTCTTCAAATGTCTGAGAACATGTATTTCCCGAACCAAAAACTCTATGATAAAACAACTGCCGAGAGTTATGAATATCAAGAGGCTTCATCCTGTAAACAAATCCCCATTGATAATTGCAACATGTCACAGCCACTCTTTCAACTCGTGTCGTTGTCAACACTCTGCTACCATTGTGACCCTCTGGGAAAGAACATTTTATAAATTCCCATGCTGATGGATCCCATAAATCATCAACCACAACCAAATACCTGCCAAATTTGTATATCCAAATAAATTTGTTGTCATGAAACACAACACGAGAATCTTCTTGTATAGTTATATAAAACAATGCCTGCATTTATACTATGAGGGGCCTCATTTTTTTGAAAAAATCTGTTGAACCTTTAACCCCCAAAATAACACACAAATGAACCTTGCTTAAAATTTGAATTTGCAAGTTTAAATTTTAAAGTTGGAACTTTTGAATAATTTTCTATTTTGAAGAACTGAAAATGAACTTAGTTACGGAAGTGAAAGTCTAATAATCCCCAAATAAAGAAAATTATTAATCAATTAATTCGATTAGAAGTAATATAAATGTGACAAACTACAAGGGTGCCCAAACAAGGGCTTAGCTCTTAGCTGAGATACTGCCGAAGCAGAACAGAGGATAGGAAACCCTATGCAGTTCCAGCTAATCCAGTTCCATGTGTCGATAAGAATTAAATTGTGTGGGCACTTGCTAAGTAGATAAAGGCCTAGAAGGAAGTTACATATAGAGTTTCCATACAAGTAAAACAAGCCAAAACGGGTGCGCTAAAAATTTAGATACAGAGAACGGTAGAAACTATATGTCATCAGGATTGCTCATTTGTCATCCACTTCATTCATATTTTGACTAATTTTCTAATCTCAGTCAATCACCTATGTGTTCATTGGAATAGGTTAGAGCTGCGACCACTGATGTGTAAGAAATACCATGCTGGTGTATTAAATGGAAATCAAATGGAGTATAGGACATGCAATAGTTAAATACCTTCTGTTTTGTAGATACTTTCTAAGATCGTCTATGAGCCCATGCAACTCATACGTATCAGTCCCCTGCCCTGAAATCTGTTTGGACAAACTCTTGAGAAGCATTGTCATGTCAGGTCTTTGAGACACTGATACAAAAGCCTTACAACCAAAACCTTCTCCAAGTTTGCCGTATACTTCATTTGCAAGTGTGGTCTTCCCTAGACCTCCAAACCCAACAATAGATACCACCCTGAGCTGTTTCACTGATGCATCCTCCACCTTTTCATCAAAGAAAAAAAAAGATTAATTGCCTAGCTTTATTAGAAAGTTATAGTTACAATGATGCAGGGCAAAACAAACCAAAATATATAGCAACGCTAGAAAACGAACCTGCTTTGTCAACAAGTCAATGACCTCTTCCTTGGGGCCATCAATACCAACAAGTCTTGATGTTTCCGCATAAAGAGCAGTCATCCGAGGGTCGACAGCAACATTACCAGATCTAGTCATGCAGTCATCTAATTTGTACCTCATGCGCCGGGCGCTGGCCTCCTGCACACGAGACTTGAGCTCTTGAATTTGGTTAGCTAGCTGATGGCGCGCCCGTAGCGTCTTGATCCGACGCAAGAATCCTTTACTGTCATGGGGGCCTCCAACACGGCGTGTGAAATCATCGAGGCAGTCCTCGATGTCGTATGACATTTCCCTCACTTTGTTCCTCCATTGCTTGGTCTGGTTGTCCAGCCCATCCATATCAGCAAGATCTTCAAGAAGAGCGGCCATGCTGCTGAGCTCCTCGTGGAGGAAAGCCACCTGCAGGGTTCAGTCCAAGATTTACGATGAACGAGGCAAAAATGCTCTAAGAGAACTTATACAAATTCAAATACAAGTTGAATCAGAGGATACATAAAAGACAAGTTTGGATCATGCGGTACCTGTTTTCGCACATCTTTGAGCTTGGTATACTCTTCTCCCATCAGATTGGCTAGCTTTCCCAGGAGCGAGTTCATCACTCCCGTTGAAGCGCTCACCATCATCTTCTCTGCCATTTCTGATTGATTGAGACTGCCTTGTCTATCAGACCATACAAACAAACAATAGATGTGAGTGCTCTTTAGTTAATGGCCGCGAGAGGTAAAAAAATGAAATAGACGTGGCTGATTTCGTACAACGCAGCTGCTGCAAGATGAGATGCGAAAATGCACAGGTTCACAGCTTCATACCGTGCGGCAGGCGGAGGAGGCTTTCTGAGTTGACGGCTATCACCGCGGCAGGCTGCCAGCCAAAGACCAGAGCGATGCTGTGCAGGAATCTGGAGGCCTGAGTCCTGGTTCGGCGGATTCGGCTCGATTCAAACGGCGAGGGAAGGACACGGTGATCACTCCATGGAGCACGGGAGAGCTAAAGAGATTCGAAAAGGTGATGGGAGGGAGAAGACCAACTGACCGAGGAAAATGCTTGGTAACTTCTCCTGAGCAAAAAGCTTACGCGTAAGGCGACGGCCTCAGGTCAGTGCAGCGACTCCAAGTCTCCCAGGGACCCACTTCGTGCTCACATTATTATCTAATGTGTTTGTAACTCAGTCTCGGTGACAGCTGGGGCCCAGCGGGGAAAAGTTTGGCACCACTTAACTTCGTCTAGAACAAATACTTATAGTCATAAAAATGTATGTTTACATGGTTACACAGCTACACTGATTATCAACAGAGCAACGCCCTCCCAACTATCCTATAGCATCTTTTTTCTAAATGACATTTGGAAGAATGAGGCGCAGATGCTCCTAGCTATCAACATAGTCTTCGTCGTCGTCTGTTGCCGATTGATATGTTCCTTCATATGACGAGTCTGAGGCATCCTGTAAAGCATGTCGCGTGAATTACACCACTGCTATGGTTTCACCAATTGAAAAAGATGCATTTGGAGATGCAAAGTGCATCACGGCATCAGTAATGGAACGGAGAGAGAGAAGATTGTTTAACATTAATTGGACGATGCTGTGCTGATACTTGGTTCGACATGTATAGCAAAAATGTTCGTTAGCACAATGACGATGTTCTGCTAATGAAGTAATGATTTGTCTACCAACCAAAGGAGCTGAGTATATCACCAGTTGGCCATTTACCTGGTGTGATGCCGAGCCCTCATCAGCAGCTGGTTTGGCAGGGCAAGGCGATGGAGCATCCTGCAGACGAGTCTATCAGTATGAAAATCACAACATTTATTTGAGTAAGAAATCAACATTTGGATTTCAGTGTGCACCTGAGGAGCTTCTAGTGACACCATGCCATGCATCTTTTGCTCTAAAGACTCAAACCTCTTCTCCCAAGTTTCATTTAATTGCTGCATCGCCTGACGAATCATCTCCTGCACCTGGTCCTGCGTGAACATCTCTTTCTGTGTCTTTTTATCTATACGACCTGGGGCGCATTTTGACATGGCTTTGATTCGGGCTTTGTCAATGATACCATGCAGTCCGTAGTACCTCCCTCTGTTCCGCCCCCCTACCTCCTGTGCCCATAAAAGATGGGGATCTAGTTCAGCATTACCTGCCTCCTCCAACCGACGTTTAAAGCTCTCCTGGAAAGTGTAGTTGTACGCAAACAAAGATAACGCCAGATAATCAACTAGTTTGTGAGATAATTGACAACATGGCAATGCGATTGATATGATGCATGCAAACAAGTGCGTACCACGGTTTTCTTAGCCCTCTCGGAAACAAACTCCCCCTTACCACCATCGCGTTTGTGGGTCTTATTGAACACTTCGATATCTGATACTGGCTTCCCACCATTTTCGATGATCTATTTCAGTTCAGTCAGAATCATAAGCTTGTGACTAAGAGTTGAATAAGGAACAGTTTCAGTCTTACCATAAGTTTTCGGTGCATGACTATGCTCCTCGAGCCTGCCGTGTGCTGGGCAGATCCTCCAGTGTATCGGTTTTTCCTCTTCTGGGCAGAGACTTGCAGGACTTCTTCTGAAGCCCAATGCTCACATAGCATTTCCCACCACTTTGGTTGCATCCATTCAGGGGGGAAAGGCTTCCACTGCAACGGATCATCATCGTCATGCCCCACTGCAGCTGGATCTCGGCGTATCTGCTTTAACTTGTCATCTTTATTATCCAAATTTGCCTGTTTGGACCTGGTCTTGGAAGCTTCCAACGTTTCCTTTGCCTTCCTTGATGCAGCTAACTTCACTCTAGCCCTTCTCTTCTCGTCGCATAGGAGTCCAGTGAATTGTCTGACTATTTTCTGGTCAAACAGCTTCAGGCATAATGCTTCTTGCCCTGGGGCCCACTTGTAGCGTTGCTACAATAACAAAATTGAACAAGGTTCAGTCACACCTGATGATTTTAGAAAAGCAGTCTTGAATTAGCAATCTTACAAGGAATTCAGCCATGATGGTAGCCCTTGTATCCGGAGAGTACTGGTGCCAGTGGAGGACCAATTGTTCCTGGTGCACTTCAGTTGTTTGTTGATTAGCCGGTACAAAGGTTGACCCCGGGTGCCACTGCTTGAGAAGGGCAGAGATGGTGGAGGCCACCTTGGGACAAGGAGGATCGACATCCCAGGTGCTGTTAGTAGGACAAGTCAATACGTCATGAACATGAAGATCCCTCCGTTCTTTTTTATATGACACCGTTGACTTTTTTGTTGCACTTTGACCAACAATATCGATTTAAATAATTACTTGTTGAATATGCAATCAATATCATTGATTCATCATCAAAAGCGCTGTAAAAGTAACTTATACACTTAGCTATTTACATAAATATTTATAGATAAGACAAATGGTCAAAGTAACGAAAAAAGTCAACGGTGTCATATGAAAAAGAATGGAGGGAGTATAACACACAAGTCATAAAGCATCTGGTGATATTCATCCAAATGACAAGACTTACTCTGCATTATTTGGAGTCAGCACAGGTCTGTCAGCTTCTCTGCGCGGTGCGATGAGTTTTGTAGGTCCACGGCCCCTGCGCTTTTTGGATGATTCATTTATGGAACCTATGCCAAAATCCTGTGCACCCTGCACGTTCTCCATTACAGTCACTTAAAATGAAGAATTAAACGAAAAACGTTTACATGCACTTCCTTTCAAATAAAATTTTGTTCATAGTAGGTATTCCCACTGAGGAATCTACCATTGAGTTTAACTTAAAGAGAAACAATGGAGAGCGGATTACCAGGGAATGGAGAGTGTCTGGTGCTTGGTGCTCTGGTGGTGGTCGCTGAACTGGCGGTCCTGCAGAAATGGGAAAAAATGCTAGGTATTCTAGTAAACAAAAAAAAATGTTGGAGAAGTATCTAGAGAGTTGAATGGAAACAAACTTGTGACAGCAGAAGGTGACATAAGAGGCAAAGGAGTGGCAGTCAGTAGCGGTGACAAAGCAGTAGGCGGGTTACTACAGGCAGTAACAAGGGTCGTTTGCTGGCGGATACCGTGAGGCTGGTCCCTAATATTAGTCCCCTCATTTGAGAAATATGTGGAGTCGTTTACTGTATTCTTGTGGTGCCTTACAATTTTGTTGCGATAGGACTCTACTTGTGCTCGCTGTGAATCACTGTCATCACTGGGGTCCTGTATATGTTCCCTATGCATAACGCCAGGTGATGGATTTTGTCTCGGTTGTTGACTACCATTATAGCAAGGACCTACATCATTAGAACTTTCTTCAGGTACCTCATGCACTTGTGCTGAATTGAGGCCCTGGTTGGCACTGGAACCTGTAGCCACTGCTCTGTATTGCTTGTAACCCTTTGAAAAATAATCACCTTGAGGTGTACCATGATTTACGGAGATAGGTGGCAGGTTTGCATCAATGTTGTCCAAGGCATTAGATTTTGCTTGTGACACCTGCTTCCGAGGCAATGAACTGGGGCACAGTCTAGCAATTATTCCGTCGATATCTGCAGGATCAAAATGATCTTCATCTAGCGGAGTTGGCTGCTGGATAGGATTCATGTTTCTGGCATGTCCTGGCTGTGCATGATTGCCTGTAAGGTGAACCTCTTCATTTGAAGAACTCAAACCCCCACTTTGGGCTTTGTGATTTCCAGTGGCAGTTCTGCTGCTCCTTCTTCTCTTCCGATTCCATCCAATTCTGTGACCACATGAATCAACTTCAATCTGTTCTGCACGAGCAATTTGACCTGAAGGCTCTTCTATTTCTTGCTCCGCAATGCTGGAAACCGCAGCATGCCTAACCTTCTGGATTCCAACTCTTCCAATGGTGCAACTTTGATTCTCTCCATGTGCCTCCTCTGTATGCACCAAATGATAGGAAGGCACTTCTCGGGCTCGTGGAATCAACTTCAATCTGTTCTGCACGAGCAATTTGACCTGAAGGCTCTTCTATTTCTTGCTCCGCAATGCTGGAAACCGCAGCATGCCTAACCTTCTGGATTCCAACTCTTCCAATGGTGCAACTTTGATTCTCTCCATGTGCCTCCTCTGTATGCACCAAATGATAAGAAGGCACTTCTCGTGCTCGTTGTATTACCTTAATAGGATGCTCCACTCTTTCCTTATTTATACAAATGGATCCATGACCGACAGATGGTCTACATTTCTTCCTAATGTCATTCACGTCAACAGATTCATTGAGTAAATTAATACGTGATTCCCCTATATGAATTGACTGGCTGGCATGTGAACTTCTTGCCTGATCAACACGAGCAGCAGTCCTTGTGTTTGATCTTAGTGAACTACTTGGCTCCCCTCTGGCTGAATAAGCAGGAAAAGGGCCTCCTGTGTTTTCCAAATGAGTTGGCTTATTGTATCTTCCTACATGCACTTGTCCTACAGGAATTGCTTGGCTTATGGGCTCTTCCTGCACATCATCCACAGCAATGCAAGTGAAAAAGAAAAGAATGTTACTCAATAGCATACAGGTAGGTGTCACGAAAACAGAACATGCCCTTATTCAGACATCCAAGATGACGACTTGAAGTATTTCAAGGGAAACAAGCAACTTTGAAGCCATCGTCAAGTAAAAGCATTTCAAAACAATGTGTTCAGAGAATATGGTATCAGAGAAAGGAAAAGGATTTCAGGAGAACTCTTTGTTATGTACTCAAACTAAACATATGTATGAACTCAACATTCCAGCATGTTTAACGTATCAGTGTTCATAATAAGGCTAACACATGAGGCACAGATAAAGAATTAAATTACTGGGCGCATCCTTCAAGTCCAACTTGTTTGATACTCCCACCCGTTTCCCAATACTTGTGATTCTAGCCCACAAAATTTTTGCCAAAATACTTGTGATTCTTACTTTTCGATGCACACTTCCCAATACATCTCTATCCCTATATATCTCCTCCTCATTTTTTATGCATTGTACCTTTTTCACTTCTCCTTGTTTCCTGTGCCCAAAGCTAGAATCACAAGTATTATGAAACAGGGAGTAGGTAATTGTCTGGAAGAAGATAACTGCTTTATGGGAGATCCTAAAAGCTTGAACAACAGGAAATTTACCAACACTTGCATTTATTTCTAGACATACCGTTCACTGCAAAAGTAGCGGCAATGCATGGCTAGGTGCAGAATGA
>LAPY01002021.1:27630-42516 GCA_000970635.1 Eragrostis tef | reverse complement strand
AGAAAGATATCACTCGGGTATCTAGCAGTGCTTATACTGATGCATTCACTAGACCTCAAGGGGTGAAAGAAATAGATGATCGTAATTTTCTTTTCTGGCGATGATTTTTCGAAGTTGCCGTCAGGTGGATAGACTTGTAGATCGTGCCTGTCGAGATCGATATATACGTCAACTTGATACGCGCAAAAACACACATGCTGAGCACGGATCCGTCATGCCAGCCTGTTTATCTTGTCGTAGATGGCAACATGAGTCACTCGAAAACGAGGGATCGCCTAACATCCATTCCAGCTCGCCGCGTAGTATCTACAGCTACATTCAAACGAGTAGCCAGAAAACTAATTAACCGCAAAGTGTTAAACTGACATGAACTCAAATGCAATTCTGTTCATGCAGCGGCGGTGGGAGAGAACAAGGGCAACCGGGAGACCAACAGCGGCCAGCTCAAGTGCTGCACCAACTGCAACTACTCCTTCTCCGGGCTCTACACCTGTGACGACATCGTCAAGAAGTGCGACCCCGTCTGCATGGTCTGCTCCGCCGTGAAGACGCCGGCGGGCAAGCGGTTCCAGTGCACCGACACCTTCCTCGGCGTCTGCGGGCCCCAGTGCAAGAAGAACTAGACTCGGCATGGGCTGAGCTCACGCGTATACTACACGTTACATGTCATCAATAAGCTGATGCAGTTTGCATGTAGATATATGTTTGTGTCTGCTCAATCGAGCATGAATAAATAATAAGCGTTGTCTGTTCGAACTGTTAATAGTAAAACTCATATGCTGTTCAGTTTGTACTGCTTGAATTCTCTATCCAATATCCAACCCTGTTTCATAAAATCACTTGTGGATGTAAAGTTAGAAAGTGACTGTGAGTTTCATATTCCATAGAGGATTAATGTTCCTAGATCAATACAGCATTGCTTTCAAGAAGTATAGGTGTCAGGCAGCTTGAACTCTGAAAGAGCCATCCGATCTCCGGTCATCGCACCGGCTTTCGGAATAACATGCCAGTGGAGAACAAGCTGAACCTTCTTCCCTCGCAAACTGCTTCCCTGATGTGAGGAAATAATATTGTCAAGAAAACCTGATCTCAACAGCCAACACGCACCTTAGGCAAATAGTAGCAAGAAAAAGAAAAGTTTACCTGGTCAATCAGAGGATATTTGCTCTTCACCACCAGTTGCAGATTCGCATGATCCTTGTCAGGTATAATATGGTCCCATAATGAAACCTATCTAACATAAAGAACAATTTAAACATGAGCACTGGATCCATCAAACATAGAAAATTTAGGTTGGAGAGCTTCATGATATATTCAGCTAAATGGCTTGAGAATTACACTTTGAAATAACGTAATAGTAAATTTCACTTCGTGGCAATAGGAAACTCAGAACAGTAAATGCATACGCCGGAGTACTGCTACAGGGTTTACTTGGATTTTCTTAGAAATGTTTTGAAGAATCAGCATATTGCCAAAATATAACTTGTTTTTTGCGTAAAGAAATAGCAATGCATCTGAATTCTGAAGCAAAAAGGCTCGATAACGAAAATGCTATTGGTCTGAAGACAAGTAATAACATGAAACTCATGTTTTATTTGGCATATGCCTTACGAATTTTCATTCATGACTAGTATGAACTTTATCAGGCTTGGATAATGAAACATGTGCTCAAATGAATGGAACCAGTATCTTGTTATTTCACAGGCACGAATGTCAACTAAAAACAATGGGTGTGTGGTGTGTGTTGTAATGGGTTCTTATCCCACTTTCTTCTTAATATAATGAAGCACAGTTCTCCTGCGTTTTCGAGAAAAAGAATGGAACCAGTATCAGCACAAGAAAGGCCAGGAGCAATTGTCAATTCCCTTAATGCTAACCAGCAACAAGTAGTGTTCATTTAGAAACAGGATGGCAGCCCAGTAAACCTTGTTCATTTTCCTTTGAGTGCAAGAGGATAATTTTATATTTCAGTCCATCTTTGATTTAGACCATCTTCTTGACAATACAGATACATATTACAGGAAATAAGCTGGCATTGGTTAAATGTGAATTGCTAGCATACCTGGTTCAGTGCGTTTTTCAAGTTCTCATATTCCGCCGTCAGAAAAACAAAGACCTGTATCAAAAATAAAGCAAATCACAGACTGTTATTATATCAAAATAGAGGCAGTAGTCATAACAGCATCAAATAAACATTGTGCTAAGTGTGACCTGTTTCTAAATTAAGCATAGCAATCACAAAGTTTTCAATCACATGTTTTGTAAACTATACCTAAAATCTTTATTATCCGTGCCTCTGAAAATGCATCAAATCTCTCACTATCTCTTTGACTGTTCCTTTGTACAAAAATAAAAATGCTTGTCTTTGTGCATTATTAACTGCAGAAATTATCAGATTTTTTTTTATTTCTTGTAAACCCAGCTATGTTGATGACTTGAAAAGGAAAAGAAAGACTCATGTCAGGACAACATAGAATGGAGTATGGAGAGACCACATGGCGCATGAGTAAGAATATTTTTTCTTATGATGCCCTCACCAAAAGATATTTTGTTCTATATGCTTCTGTCGAATGCATTCTGGATTATAATAGCACAATAACAATTTATTAATCATTTCTACAAAGAATTGTCTTTATATATATGTGACATGAATAAACATTTAATTCTGAGATACATCTATTTCAATTCATTTAATAAATAAACCATTTTTATATATGTCAGATACTTGCACAATATTTAATCGTGTTTGATATTCCCGGCTTACATTCAAAAAATAACTTCGTATTGTAAATTCAATTGATAAGAAAATATCACCTGCTTTGTGTTCCAAGTGAATAGCGACTCCAAGTTTGCAGATAAATTGAAGGTCAATGTCACCTGTCACATAAATTTGCAGTTTGTCACTTTGTTTGCAATGAATATATTTGGGATGCATCTGATTTCATCATTTGTGAGGGCTTAAAAGTGCACACAACTCATCAAATAAACCTAACAATGTGCATAATATATATTACTGCAATATTACATACCAATGTAATCGAGATAATCTTCCAAACTTATGGTTCAGGTGATTTTTGAAACTTTGTTCTATCTTATATATAATGCACTAAAACTTTACAGGTTTTGTCAAGTAGGAAACTGGAATATGTGAAAATGCCCCCACATATAAGAATATAAAAAACATCATTGAAGACATTGCAGCATGAAGTCTCTCGTCTTCTCAGCTAGAAACATTTATCCTTTTTGCAGAGTCCAGCACACCTCTTCAGAAAATGAAAAAGGTCGCGTTCAAATGTTATTCATAATCCAACCTTATTGCATTATGTACCAACACAACTCTGTCTATGGTCAGTGCACACAGCGTAAGAAAATAGCTTTATTTCAGGTTGTGCTCCTCAGCTTTACCCATAAAACTGAGTGAGTATTTGTCAATCTACAGTTTCTTCCCTCAATCTATTCAACAAAATGAGAGTTGATACGTAACAGGACAGATCTAAGACAATGTGACAAAAAAAAAGAGATTCTAACAGAAATAGAAATATTATTTTCCTTAGACGAAATAGGTTTTCCCTGTTTATTCAATGCATAAACCAAGTTCCAGGCCACTTTGTGTATCGTCATAAAAAAGGATCATTGTCACGCTAGTTGCAACCGGCAACACCTGATGAGGCACCATCAACTGGCCTAACTACATGTCACCTCATGTGGTGCATATATTCAAAGCAACCTGGGCTGACGATTCTTGCATCAACAGAATCTCCTTCCAGCACAGCATTGGAACAGAGAAAAAAAAGACCCAACATAGGAGGACTCAAACCTCGGTGCTTGGGGGTGCATACCCATACCCCAATACCCCACCCAGCCAAACTAAGTTCTTTGAACAGAGCTTACATGTATATCTCTATTTATGAGGTTGCTCTTGATTATTGATTTAATATTTTGTAAATAATAATTTGTAAGCAAAAAAAGCGAATGCTCCAGTGATGATCACATGTCTAGATTAAAACAGGCATATCTCGATAAAAATAAGGTCAGAGTCGAATATGTTTAAGGACAAACCTTGTCGTTCCCATTGATCTGTTTGTGGAACCGGTATATCTTTGCAACCTACAAAATTAACGAACATGAGCATAATGATGAGGTAAACAAGCAAGGGCGTTCATAAAAACATAAGTGCAGAACTGGGACAAACAATGGAGACTAGAGTAGCCTACATTGTTCAATTTGAACTCTATTATGAAACTAATACCTGCAGTGTCTAGATACTTTGATCCAGAATAAGAGACACAATAATGACAAAAGGAGCATCTGCATAGCTCGAAGAATTCGACTAGCATTTTTAAATCACTCACTTTCTACCAGTTTATAACTAAACGTCCCCGGAAAAATCACCGAACCCTAAATCTTATCAAATCGGCCTAGGAAGATCTTAAACAAGCGAGGCGAGGAAGGGATCGGTACATGGACTTGGGCTTGGACGTCGGGGGCATGGAAGGCGTCGAGGGCTGACTTTCAGGTTGTGCTCCTCAGCTTTACCCATAAAACTGAGTGAGTATTTGTCAATCTACAGTTTCTTCCCTCAATCTATTCAACAAAATGAGAGTTGATACGTAACAGGACAGATCTAAGACAATGTGACAAAAAAAAAGAGATTCTAACAGAAATAGAAATATTATTTTCCTTAGACGAAATAGGTTTTCCCTGTTTATTCAATGCATAAACCAAGTTCCAGGCCACTTTGTGTATCGTCATAAAAAAGGATCATTGTCACGCTAGTTGCAACCGGCAACACCTGATGAGGCACCATCAACTGGCCTAACTACATGTCACCTCATGTGGTGCATATATTCAAAGCAACCTGGGCTGACGATTCTTGCATCAACAGAATCTCCTTCCAGCACAGCATTGGAACAGAGAAAAAAAAGACCCAACATAGGAGGACTCAAACCTCGGTGCTTGGGGGTGCATACCCATACCCCAATACCCCACCCAGCCAAACTAAGTTCTTTGAACAGAGCTTACATGTATATCTCTATTTATGAGGTTGCTCTTGATTATTGATTTAATATTTTGTAAATAATAATTTGTAAGCAAAAAAAGCGAATGCTCCAGTGATGATCACATGTCTAGATTAAAACAGGCATATCTCGATAAAAATAAGGTCAGAGTCGAATATGTTTAAGGACAAACCTTGTCGTTCCCATTGATCTGTTTGTGGAACCGGTATATCTTTGCAACCTACAAAATTAACGAACATGAGCATAATGATGAGGTAAACAAGCAAGGGCGTTCATAAAAACATAAGTGCAGAACTGGGACAAACAATGGAGACTAGAGTAGCCTACATTGTTCAATTTGAACTCTATTATGAAACTAATACCTGCAGTGTCTAGATACTTTGATCCAGAATAAGAGACACAATAATGACAAAAGGAGCATCTGCATAGCTCGAAGAATTCGACTAGCATTTTTAAATCACTCACTTTCTACCAGTTTATAACTAAACGTCCCCGGAAAAATCACCGAACCCTAAATCTTATCAAATCGGCCTAGGAAGATCTTAAACAAGCGAGGCGAGGAAGGGATCGGTACATGGACTTGGGCTTGGACGTCGGGGGCATGGAAGGCGTCGAGGGCTGACGCGGCCGCACAGGCGGCGGCGAGGAGGACGGCGGCCGTGGTCGCCGCGGCCAGCAGGCGCTGCGTCCAGCTGTGCATCCTTTCGCACTCGCTCAAACTTGTTTTTCTTTTTCTTTTTTGGTGTATTATTATTTTCCTCCCAACTATAGATGGGAGAATATGCCTGCGATGCACCCACGTATGTGATATTTGACCACCGTCCGATTGAGATCAATGGTTGAGGTTGAGTTTGTGGTCCCTGTAATTCTCATTCTATCTGGCGTACGGCTAAATAAAGTACAGGCGTAATTATTTTTCCTTCTTCCCTTTTCCACTTTCTCCTTAAACCCTTGAATTTGTTGTCTTGATCTGGATTGCAAGCATTGGACGATGGCATACATATACGCACCACTTGTTTTCGGGTTCGGGTATGCATAGTGGTTATACAAAGAAAGAGCGGCCATGGTTGAGCCAATCTTGGCCTGTTTAGAGTATTACTGCAGACTGCCACATGCAGCTGTAGCGGCGATGAACTTACGGCGACCAAACCTCGCATCATAGTTTCGGCCGAGAAAATGAAATGAAGCCCTGTGGCGCCGCGATGGCGTGCCGAAGCTGGGTGTGGTGCGTTTGGCGGTTGCCGCTGGCCACAGCTGCGGCGTGGCGTGATGTGGCACGGATTGGTCACAATTCAAACACACCCTTAACGTAGTATATATTGTCGCCGTGAACCCTTGTCATAATTTTTTAATCTTGTATATATTATATTTCATCACTTCTCTTGTCATATTTTTTCACTCTTCCCTCTCTCGTTCACTCTATGAATGAATATATTGCTCAATCTCGTCTAGTTTAAAGCTACCTCTTGTCGCCTTTCGTCCTGCTTAGAATGTTGCTAGCTCCTAAAGAACGCAATTTATCTTGTCTTCTGTTGCATATTAATCTCTCCAGGAGTCCGGAGTTTGAGTCCCTCGCATAGCATTTTGGAGGCCCGGGCAAAACAAAATGTAGAGGCCCACATTTTGCAGCAGCTCGCGCAAAGTGATTCTTCAGTCATCGTTCATTCTATAATTTAAAAGTGTTCGTGATACGAATTACTCCCTCTTATATTATTTTTTGTGACGTTGGTTAGTTCAAGTCAAAAAAAAGAGTAACAGGAGTATTTTTAATACCTATATGCCAAACTAGGCATTGAAACAAACTGAAATAATTAGTAGGAGTATGTGATTTGAAGTTTTACAAACTTTTTTGTTATAAAAAATGGTTTGACAAAAATTTGATTCATTATATATCCAAAAATTTGATGTTATGACACAATCACAGGAAGTTTTGGACTGTCAGTTTCGGCCTATGGTTTATGTCTTCATGTCTTGGCCCACATTGGTTCACAGTACACCTGGCCCAAGTACATCTTTGTTTTATTGCTCTTCTCATCCACCTCAATGGTGCTCATGTCCTTATTGAAGTTTGTATATGTGTATAAGGGCCTACACTAGGGAATCAAATGACTTTTTTGCGAGTAAGGGAATCAAATGACATGCTCAAACTAGTCATGAATAAATCATATGAGATCCATGTCACAATTCATATGATTTATTCATGGCATGGCCCTAGTCACAGGCTCACAGCCAAGGCCCAGGTCCGCTGATGACCAAATTTAGCTTGAGCTGATTCTTGGGGGGTGATCTCCGGTGTGACTTGTGAGACTTGTTCTCGAGGCGTTGAATAGGCAAGTGGATCCCGCAAGTGACAATTGTACTATTAAGTACGTCATGCAACAAGTTTCATTTTGGGTAATTGTTTTGCATTCACTAAAGTACCACTATGTCACTGCATTAATGGATGGGCTATAAAAAACCATTGTGCTCCAGTCGAGTCTGAAACGTTACACCATGCAACTGCAACGGGAGTGAACATAGCTGTGGCACAGTAGGATCGCACTAGGAAACAGGAGGGATTTGTCGAGTACATGTATATCTAATATCTTTCTCTACAAGTCAATAACAGGAATTCAGAATCTTCATTATTATCTCTTTTCACTTGCCTAAAACCGGCAAGTTTCCCTTTCGTCAAAATCTGAAGATCTCTTCGTCATTCTTAACGACGACACCTCCAAAAGCTGCAGAGAAATAGCGAGAAATATCACATGTAGTGCGAGATAATTGCTGATCTTTCCGAAAGCTTATCTGGCCGGGGGCACCGATCTCTCCAAGAGTGAAAGCAAAGCAACCACCTACTACACCTGACAAGCACAGGGTCAAAAAATCAAAGATTCACGACATGAGAGATTATGACGCCGTAGTGCTCCACATCCCACGAATGATTGATTCCACACAGCGCTGTAAAATACGCCAATAATTCGCGCCTCGTCTCCTCCATCCGTCCAACTTGGCCCGCTGCCTGCCTCGTGTCTTTTGACCCCCCAGATCGGAGTCAGAGGTGCTCATCTCATCTCAGCTCAGCTCAGTTCACTGTCGCAGCCGTTCAGCTCGTCACGTGAGAGCGATGGCCACTGGCCCCCGAGGTGAGGACAGCTTGCGCCCCAGGAAAACGAGTTTTGGACTGTCAGTTTCGGCCTATGGTTTATGTCTTCATGTCTTGGCCCACATTGGTTCACAGTACACCTGGCCCAAGTACATCTTTGTTTTATTGCTCTTCTCATCCACCTCAATGGTGCTCATGTCCTTATTGAAGTTTGTATATGTGTATAAGGGCCTACACTAGGGAATCAAATGACTTTTTTGCGAGTAAGGGAATCAAATGACATGCTCAAACTAGTCATGAATAAATCATATGAGATCCATGTCACAATTCATATGATTTATTCATGGCATGGCCCTAGTCACAGGCTCACAGCCAAGGCCCAGGTCCGCTGATGACCAAATTTAGCTTGAGCTGATTCTTGGGGGGTGATCTCCGGTGTGACTTGTGAGACTTGTTCTCGAGGCGTTGAATAGGCAAGTGGATCCCGCAAGTGACAATTGTACTATTAAGTACGTCATGCAACAAGTTTCATTTTGGGTAATTGTTTTGCATTCACTAAAGTACCACTATGTCACTGCATTAATGGATGGGCTATAAAAAACCATTGTGCTCCAGTCGAGTCTGAAACGTTACACCATGCAACTGCAACGGGAGTGAACATAGCTGTGGCACAGTAGGATCGCACTAGGAAACAGGAGGGATTTGTCGAGTACATGTATATCTAATATCTTTCTCTACAAGTCAATAACAGGAATTCAGAATCTTCATTATTATCTCTTTTCACTTGCCTAAAACCGGCAAGTTTCCCTTTCGTCAAAATCTGAAGATCTCTTCGTCATTCTTAACGACGACACCTCCAAAAGCTGCAGAGAAATAGCGAGAAATATCACATGTAGTGCGAGATAATTGCTGATCTTTCCGAAAGCTTATCTGGCCGGGGGCACCGATCTCTCCAAGAGTGAAAGCAAAGCAACCACCTACTACACCTGACAAGCACAGGGTCAAAAAATCAAAGATTCACGACATGAGAGATTATGACGCCGTAGTGCTCCACATCCCACGAATGATTGATTCCACACAGCGCTGTAAAATACGCCAATAATTCGCGCCTCGTCTCCTCCATCCGTCCAACTTGGCCCGCTGCCTGCCTCGTGTCTTTTGACCCCCCAGATCGGAGTCAGAGGTGCTCATCTCATCTCAGCTCAGCTCAGTTCACTGTCGCAGCCGTTCAGCTCGTCACGTGAGAGCGATGGCCACTGGCCCCCGAGGTGAGGACAGCTTGCGCCCCAGGAAAACGTAGAGAAACCGGGCGGAGCTTACCATGTCGTCGTCCACTACAACTCTACAAGCAGCCAGTCAGATGCTGTCGTGGTCGTGTCCGATGCGCCTGGATTTCTTTTACCCGGCTCGGTTTTGGAGCTTCTCTTGTCCGCTTACTTGTCGTGGTTTGTTTTAGCGCACGCTGGTGATTTCGATACTTTCATGTCGTCGTCAAAGACTCATATGTGTGGTGGCAATTTGCACTTAGTTTACCATAATTTACCATATACTTTGGCCGGCCTAAAGATCCATCTGTCACAACTGGTTCGGAAACGTGCGTCCTCCGAATTGGTGGAAGAAGATAGAGCTTGGACGATGTCACGGGAGGGATTTTTCAGTACTCTGCTCGCACCGATTTGATGTGGGCGATGTCGCCGGCGATGGGGACTGTCTACTTGTCGGGGACACGAAACATGGATTCCTTCAAATCGGATTTGCCCCAACTCCAGAACACATGGCAGCTTTAGGACCGCAACAACTGTTTTCCCCTGTTGGGAAGCCGTGCAGCTGTTCGACTCTGCTGATCGCTCGTCCTCGTCGCTGTGCCGTGCATCACGTTCCCGATCTGTGTCTGCGCTCTGCAGCACCAAGCGATGAGCAGCATCTCGATCGGCCGTGCGTGCCCTCGGGCCTCGGATCGCCATCGGTGAATACGGCCCCCCGGGCTGAAGATTCAACGAACCGCGGCGGCAATAACTCGTCAAACACGTAACCGGCGATGCCGCTGCCGCCACCAACTGTTTCCGGCTGCGGCAATTGCGGCAAGCGTACCATGTCCTTTCATCCATCAAGCTCGAGTGGCGACGAGCAAAGCGACGGCCACCGAGTGTACATACGAGAGGCGGACGAGCGAGTTAAATCAAGCAGGTTTTTCCACATGGAGTCATTGCACTTGAGAGCTGGAACGCGCCACTTCTTGTACTAGATTCCGTAGCCGAACGTTCGAAGAAAAGCTTGCCATGTCGTTTTTAGGCTTCCAACCCGTTCGAAGAAGTACTGCACTCTTGCACCGCCAAAAGTCATCAAATTGTTTGGAGAATAGTCAGTCAGTCGCTCACAGCTTTTCAACTCTAGTGCCACGTTCACCTCCATTCCCAACCGTTCATTTAGGCTCACGCTTTTCAACTACATTCTAATATTCAGCTAAAAACCTAGACTTCAAAGTATACCTAGGTTTCCAACGGAAGAAAAAGGAGATTCTATACCCGAGAAGGTCGTGTTCTCTTGCTCCCTTCAAGGGGGCTAGATATGGCGAAGCAAGCCTTCCGAAATTGTAACATTGACATATGCAGCTACTATTGACATAGAGCTTGAGAATAAGGTTAATCCATAAGACTAGGGACTAAAAAGGCGGCAACAAATTGACATGCTAGGTTGCTGCAAAATACCATTTTGATGAAAAAAAAATATAATTGCAACATTGAAAATATTTTTTAAAAAAATAAAAGCATATCATCATCATTCCATTTGATTTGTCACTATTCGTGGTCAAAATAAAAAAGAATTGACTCAGAACAACCCTATAGTTTCAGATGGAGTAGAAAGCAACAGTCTAATCTAGTATTATTCTACAACAAGTTTGCCTAAATCTTTTCATTTGACCAAACCATGCTTATTTTAGTTCAGCCTAGCAAATAGTAGCAAGCAGCACTCTCTTCGCAAAGTTCTTGAGCCTGGCCCCATGCTCCTCAATTTTTCGTTAGGCACATACACGAGGGAGAACACAGTTCGATTTGGGTGGCTAGCAACGCCTGCAGATTGTAAGTTCATAGTATATCTTTTTGGTCAATAATTCTGCGTCTGCATGTGCGTGAGCATTGTTGACGATCATAAAGTTACCACAGGCTGTATAACTCGGTCTATTGGGTGCCAAATAAGTCTGTTGCTATTTCTGTACACTCTACATCACCAGATAAGAGAAAGATGTACTTGAATTTTTGCCTCCATACGAGGTGTGACTTTTGCGTTGAGATCACCCTGGAGATTTTGCGTGTTTAGTTGTAGACAGCTTAGCGCTGAGGCAAAATAGTAGTAGTGGAAGATTCTCTTGGACAATCGAAGATTGTTTGGATTACTATCTGAAACGGGCCGTTTATACTAGTTGCAAAGCCAAACAGTCAGCGACCATTTCATTGCAGGTATGCTGCGTGCGTAAGCGCACTGCACCATTAGGACGATCCAGAGCAAGATTACTCTCAAATGTCAACGTCCGGCGAAGAAAAGCGAGCTTTGAGAGACGTTGGTTGCGCCGCAGGGCCCCAGAGGCAGAGCGAACCGAAGCACGCGCGCGCACAGCTCGCGCCACATGCTCTCCCAGTGCCTGCCGACTGGCGAGCGAGCGCAGGCAGGACCCCCCACCGCTGTGCCACACTCACTGAGAGTTTGAGTGACGCCGTGAAGCCCGGACACGCTGACCGTGCTCGGTCCAATTACTAGGTTCCACGCCCCGACCTGACCAACCACCCCCCACCCGCTCCAGCGCGGACCGCATTCATCGCCTTTCCCGCGAGTTCCCTCCCTCGCTCCATCCAGCTGTCGCGCCGCGCACTCCCGCGTCGCCCAGTCCAGTCCAGTCCTACACACGCCTCGCTCGCTCGGCCACTCACTCTTTACACGCCGGCGGCGCGCGCGAGCCTAGCCGAACCGCATCATTATATTGTCCGGTGGCGAACGCTTTGCGGAAAGCTCAACAGAAACGGCAAGGGAGGAGGGGAGGCCACGGCCTTGGCCTCTTGGAAAGAGCGGGCGCGGCGGAAAGAAACAAGGCCACCCGCAAGCACAGGTCCGCGTCGTACCAGCCGCGCTGCGCCGGCCGGTCCTAGAATAGGATAGCCACTCCACCGCGCTGGCCGCTCTCGTGCAACGGGATAACGCCACACTCGCGTACCTTTTGCTTCCTTCCCCAACTTGCGTCCAACAAGGCCAAGGCGCCAGGCGTGGGGAGGTGGTCCGGTCCCGGGGCCTGACCTGAAGCGGAACCCGGCCACAGGATGCGGTCTCATCGGGAACCTTATCCCGTGCGCGGCACCTCGCGCGCGCCACACACACACAACACACGCAAGGCTCAGCACGACACGGTCACCGCGATCTGGCCCGTATCTCCCCCGGCCGCGCGCCGCGCCAAGGGTGCCGCGTCGGACAAGAGCGGGACAAAAAGCGGCGCCCAGCCGAATCGGCGTGGTGTATCTGTGCGTACTCCTCGTGTGGGGTTAGAGCTCTCTTGCCGACCGCGGCGCTGGGTTTAGCGCGGGGACTCGTGATCGTGAGCGCGCACCGGTGGAAGAGACAAGCGCGCGCGGCATGGGTGGCGCAGAGCCCACGCCGGCCGAGTCACGCGCCGCGGAGTGTGGACAGGAGCTGCCGCCTGGCCGCCCGGTCACGGCTCACAAGATACACACACTCGCATCTGATACTCCATTTGTTAATCGCAACGATAAAAAAGAAACGTCGCTGAGTAAGAAGACAAACTGCCCACTCCATTGAGGCCCTGTTTGGAACAAAGGACGGATCCAATTAGTTGGCTGTATCATGTTTACATATGCCACCATCTCAATTTGTTAATGCCATGCCCGTGCACAAACCATTTCTGGGCATAGATTACAGTCCTACAAAGAACAAAAACGAACCCGTCCAATGGCCAATCGGATCTAGCTGCGTACAAGAATCAAGAATATCATAATTGTTGAGAACACACCCACACCGCGCCAAAGAATCTCCGGTTAACACCACGATCACAGCATAAGTATCCAACCACATTAGTCTAGCCGGCATGCCCTTGCACGAATTCCATTCTGTAATCGCACTACCACAGCGCAAACCATAAACAAGCATCGTGGTATAATGTCACCGAGAATGGAAAACGTACTGTTAATGGACACTTCACCAGCACATAAATGCAATTACACCTTGCTGGCTCTGTAAAACGCAATACCACAGCTCAAACCATACAAGCATCGTAATAACGTCACAAGAATGGAAAACTTGCTGTAAATGAGACACCTCTGCACATTGCCACAGCTCAAACCATAAACAAGAACGGAAAACGTACTGTAAACAGCATGTACCCGCACAGGAAGGTAATTTAACTTATTTTGTTTCCATTACTTGATAGTAACAGCTCATTGACTTGTCCACTATAATGTCTTTGACAAGCACACCAAATACTCTTAAAAACTTAACATACCAGCTACTATAACTTACTACCAAAATTACGGACTCTCCAAACGCTACTGTTCTTAGCTTCAGGAACCAGAGATTTCATGGGCACGAGCAGATTTGCATCGCCCGGGGAAAAAACCCAAGAAATCTCACCTCCCAAGCTCACTATTACAGGCTCCATCACACCAACGATTATAACAGTAAAGCATAAGCTTAATTCACACGCAGAAATCCACGGCATTATACGAAGTTATAGCATAAGTATCCAACCACATTAGTCTAGCCGGCATGCCCTTGCACGAATTCCATTCTGTAATCGCACTACCACAGCGCAAACCATAAACAAGCATCGTGGTATAATGTCACCGAGAATGGAAAACGTACTGTTAATGGACACTTCACCAGCACATAAATGCAATTACACCTTGCTGGCTCTGTAAAACGCAATACCACAGCTCAAACCATACAAGCATCGTAATAACGTCACAAGAATGGAAAACTTGCTGTAAATGAGACACCTCTGCACATTGCCACAGCTCAAACCATAAACAAGAACGGAAAACGTACTGTAAACAGCATGTACCCGCACAGGAAGGTAATTTAACTTATTTTGTTTCCATTACTTGATAGTAACAGCTCATTGACTTGTCCACTATAATGTCTTTGACAAGCACACCAAATACTCTTAAAAACTTAACATACCAGCTACTATAACTTACTACCAAAATTACGGACTCTCCAAACGCTACTGTTCTTAGCTTCAGGAACCAGAGATTTCATGGGCACGAGCAGATTTGCATCGCCCGGGGAAAAAACCCAAGAAATCTCACCTCCCAAGCTCACTAGGCACGAGCAGATTTGCATCGCCCGGGGAAAAAACCCAAGAAATCTCCTCCCAAGCAACACTTACAGGCTCCATCACACCAACGATTATAACAGTAAAGCATAAGCTTAATTCACACGCAGAAATCCACGGTTTGCAGGAAGTCGTCCATGCCACGGCCGAGGTCGTAGCCGGACATCTCCGGGAAGACGTCGTCGATGTCGTCGAGGTCGAGGTCGAGCTCCAGCTCCTCGTCCCCAAAGTCTCCAAGCAGCAAGTCCTGATCGTCGTCGAGGCCAAACGGGACTTCGGAAACATCCAAGGCATCCAGCCCAGCGCGGAAGTCCAATGGGTCGATGTCCGGCAGCTGCAGCCCGCGCAGAAGATCCTGGTAGAACTCCGGGTCGTCCGGAAGCTGAGCAGCGTCAGTGGCCGGCGGGATGGGCGTTGGGGCCGGCTCTGGAGACAGCGGCTTCGGCGCT